>JAIPRM010000613.1:0-51378 GCA_025469315.1 Stegophylla sp. TES_Ste_2020 | reverse complement strand
CTGAAGAAATGATTTATCGTTTCTTTAAAATTTAATACGCCCGTCAAGATAATACCACCCGTCGTGCGAAGTACACCCATCGTGCGAAGTATGTCCGGCTTTTTTAATTTATACTGCTTATGTTTGAATATCAAATCGAAAACACATTAATTATAATCGGCCATTTTCTTCTTTACGCTGTTACTAATAAGACTAAATTTGTAATGTTATGTCGTAAATAATTCTTAAAACCTTAAATAGTTGTTTGACGTTAAAAATGACGTAGGACACTTGGATTCATTTAGATTTGGAATAGGACCGGAAGTTTTATGTTTTTGGCAACACATTGTCTTGTTTTTGAAAACATTCGTCTCTTGAATAATTTGGCAAACCACCTATATTTTATAAATGAGACATTTTAAATAAATTATTTTAACCGAGGCTTTAAGCAAAAGTCCAATATCAATTTGTGATGTTTCTATAAGAAACGTTGAAAAATAAAATTGTCGTCACAAAATGATATTACATATTTTTCTTTTTCTAACTGCGACTATTTTCTAGACGTATTTCATTTTTCATTAATTATTCTAAAGTCACGCGAAAAATTGTGCAAACCATCATGTTATACCGGAACGTTAACTACTCAAGTTAACTGTGTTAAAACGAACAATGCCAAATGCTTCTCCGGCTTCTCGTTGACCTTACTATCTTTTAGCTATTATCTTGATTATCTTGAATTGGTTTTTACCGTTTAATAAACACCGCGAAAATTCACGGTAGGTACCTATTTATTCTTGAATTACATACATACAGCTTATAAACCTGATGAATACCAATTAAATGAGATACATATATAATATATTATATATTATCATAACGTTTTTTGTACAATTTTGAAATCTATATTCGTTCTGAGTGTATTATTCAAGTATATGACAAAGATAAATAATAACAAGAACATTTTTTTTTTTTTTTTGTATACGGATGTAAATGATTCATCTTCGATTTAAATCAAACAAAAAATATTTCACTTTTAAAAAGAATACAACACTTTTTATGTCACGTATAATTCATAATATAATTTTGTCGATATTGTGTCCATATTTTTTGCAACATTGTCCATTGTGTTTCAAACATAAATAACTTCCTGGTTGGGCTACTGCATTATAAAGGTCTAGGAACTCCACTTATACCTCATCTAAAGATAGCCGTACATTTTATGGAAGTACCAACATTACTGTACACGAAGGCTAGGAAAACCATAAAATATTTATTAATTTTCTCTTTAAAGCTAAACACTTGATTAATATATTTTTAAATTTTTTTTCTGCAACAATATTAATATAATTACTTGTTAACATATTAATAGAAGTCGTACTGAAAATCATATATCTAATTAAAAATATTTTTATAGTTCTTCGTTATAACTTTTGGAACAATATTTTTAAATATTATAAAACGATTTCTTGCATCACGTACCTACTAAATGTTTGACTTCTATTTTTTATCTTATTGCACAACGAGGTAACCACCGCCCACCAGTAACAACACATTCCATACTCAAATAAGTATCTTCCTAACTTCTAATATTCTAGAATTTGCAAAGGATAAACTTTATTAAGATCACTTAAGAAACGTATAATATTTAGGAATAAAATAATAATTTATGTTGTACAAACTTACTATAATATCCATATAATCAAACAATTTTGGTGAAATTATTGCTGAAAAGTATTCATTAAAACGTACTACAAAAAGTCTAAAATATGTACTTAAGTTTTTGATACATTATTTTATTCACTAAATTATACGAGAAATATTACACTGTCATTACTTGGCATTAATTTATAAAATATATGCAAATGTATGTACCCTTATAATTACGATTTGTAAAAAATACATTTATTTGCAATAGCATAAAACTATCAAGAGAAATGCAACTAACTGAAGGATATTTAAACAATCAAAATTACTAACATTACATGTATTTTATATTTGTTATCTGAAACGATGCTCTAATAGTAATTTATGTTTTCAGCATTAATAGTCGATTAATTGTTTTAATTATTAAATCAAAGGTCGTTTCTAATTTAGATTATTTAGAAAAGAAAAAAGTGATATAGTTTTGTAACATTGCATGAATGCGGTCGTTGGTTAGATATTGTTTTTTCAAGTTAATTTTAACAATTAAACGATTAAACTGTTTTTATGAGCTCGATGATTCTTGATAATTATAACAATGTTAAAATATAGTTTAGATTCTAAGTGAACCGATTAAATGAATACCTATTATATATAATAGTTATAGATGACAATTTTTAATATTATTTAATAATATAATTAATTAATATAATTTTAGACTTCATAATTTTATTTATTATTATTTTATTTTTAGTAAAAAAAAAAAAAAAAAAAAAAATGCACAAGTAATTTTAAAAAGGTCTACTTAATAATTTAATGAATTTGAAGAATCAAGAAAGTGATTCAGGAAAAACTGTAGGAAAATAAAAAGAAGAATTAGTTTATAACACAACAATTACGTTTATCAAAATTTATTTTTTGTTACAATTTCAAAAGTAAAAATTATGTGCTTTGCACCTTGGAGTGTTCTTCGCACCTTGGGTGGGATACCTTTGACGAGTGTATTGAATTTTAAAGAAACGATAAATAATTTCTTCAATAAAACGATTCTGATCAGAGCTTCAACTAATACACATTAATAATTAAAAGTTTTGAAGAATTGAACTTAAACGTTGAACTAAAAATTATTTTGTTACATAAAATATTTACGAAAAACAAAAATTGATTTTCATATATTCACATACACCTGATGAATACTCCATAAATAATTTCAAATTACAATAAAATATAAACATCATAATAAAATAAAATAAAGAACCTTTTAACATCGTAAATCAACATTTATGCACTTTAACATGATTAGTACTAATGTGTATCATGGCACCTCTAGTCTGTCACTGTTGAAAAAAATGCGAAATATTTATTTTATTGGGGAAAATTCGAACCTGGTACCGTCGCATTTTAATACGTCTTAACCCCTGCGATACAATATTAGAGTTGAATGACGTTGAAATAGTAGTTATTTAATATAATAACTGAAAATATTGAATTTTTAAAATAGAATAAAATAATTAGAAAACTATTGATACACATGGATTTTAATTCCCATCATCGTATTTAGCGTCGAAAAATACATAGAAAAAGTGATAAACATCATCAACCCTTTCGAGTGTATATGTCAAATAGAAATATTTTATAATATTTGTTTGTAATTTCTCAGATTGTTTTCAATCAAACCCTTGTAAAATATTTAATTCTTTGTCCGTGAGAACTTTTATTGCACCAAAATATTTGCAATGAAATTATCTACCTACCTTAGTGCCAAGTTTAACAAAAAAATCGGTTGATCAATTTTCTTTTATATACGTTAAATTATGTAATTTTAAGTAAAACTAATGAATTACGTCAAAATTCTGAATTCAAATGGTTATAATATTATAGAGAAAAAAGTTGACTTACGATTTTCGAGATTTTTTTAGGACTATTAGACATATATGTGAGTGAGATCATATTACATTTTTCAAGTCTTGAACTGGTGTTTCTAACTGTCCTAACTTGACATAGAAACTTCATTGTTCAACATTTCTTTTTATAAAGTTATTAAAATAAACATTTAATTTTTCTAGATAGATAGATCTCGAATATTTTATATATAGCTATAATAGTTTTACTTATTAAAATTAGTTATTTATAGATAGATAATTATCTCCAAAAAATATGCGTTGATTATTATTGTAACTTTGGAATCGAATGAAGCAAATTTTTTTCACAGTTTTTGTAGTATTTACTGTTATTAATAGATTTACCTTTTATTAAAGTTTAGCTCATATACGAGTTAAAATTATAAATTAAAACTTAACTGTTTCTTCATTATTGTTGAAAATAATAAATTTCAAATAAAAATTAAATATTTATTTTAATTTCACAAAATATTTTTAAATTAGAATTGTTTACAATATCTATAATTAATGGCAGTATGTAAATTTATTTCTTATAATAACTGTGTTCTCAGTGTTCATTAACACTTATGTAACTGCTGTGAAATATATCAATTGTGTAAATTATCACGATATAATTAATATTAATAAATTTCTTTTTATGAAATATGTAAATTTGTAATCTTTAATTGAGTGGAAAAATGCTTAATAACTTTAAATAAACATGTATTTAAATCGTACCTTTAGTAGTTTAATCTAAAGCAGCGATTTTCAATCTTATTGAGACCGTAACCCCCATGTCATCAATATTTTGAGCGACTCTTCTATTATGATAGTATTAAAAATAAGAGACATATTATTATAATTAAAATCGTATAAAAATTAAAATAATAAATACTTATTAAATATAAGCGTACTTTTTATTAGTAATCCCAAACTTTTGTTTACAGTAGTTCTCAACAATGATTATCATAATGAAATTAACAAAAGAAATAAATTAATGTGTAATGTATTGGCGACCCTAAAAAATTGTTGGCGACCCCCTGTGTGAGAATTGCTGATCTATAGATAATGTCTATGGAAAAAATTTTAATGAAAATTAATTTTAAGAATATTTTAAATGTTATTTCTGTTATAAGAATTTATCAATTATTGTATCTGAGAATTTAAGATTCAGTGTAGTACTAAGAAGCTAGTGTTGTTACTGTGAAATAAAAAAACAAGTGTAAATACACTTATTATGTGTAAGTGTAATTAATTATTTTTCTGTTCTTTTTTTTTTATATATGGAAACTTTTTCGTACAGAAATACTCGTTCGAAAATTTCATACAGTACAATTTCATTATTAACATATTTTGCCGTTTATATCAAATTTTTCAATAGGTTTTTCTCGTTTTTAGATAATGTTTTGAGTGTTTCGAAAAGTGACCTCTTTAATGTATCACCTGGGTAACCAAAAAAGTTACTGTTAGAAACATTAAAATAAGTAATACTATATAAAAAAGGGTTTCCATAAAGATAAAAATGAAAAAAAGAAATTAATATCATTGATAATTTACAAGTTTCTTTGCTCCACTCCGAATGCAAAATAGCAAAATACAAAAAAATGAAAATGAATAAAATGCACCAAAATATAGAAAAATTACCGTAAAGCATAAAATTTCAAAAAAATGCAAGAAATGCAAAATAAAAATTGTACCTTTATATTTTATATTTTATCAATCAAATTTTCGCAGATATGAACAACAGAAAAAAAAAGTAATAGGAAATGAAATGCAAGTGTATCAAGTTCCGGGCCCAAGTTATTACCTTTTCTAAAAGTAATGTAGCTTAAATCTTAAATCTTAAAACAATACCTTATCAATTTTCATAAACGAATTTCGGATAGAATGTAAATATATAACAATTATTAAACATATTGAATATAAAACTGACAATTATTGCTGTCTATAATTAACTAGAGCTCAGTTCAGAATTGTTATATGATATTTTATTGTTACTTTAAAATTTGACATATCCACCAAGAGTATCCCACTCGAGAAGTGAAAAATACCCATGGTGTAAAGTATTTCCCGCTTTTTAGAATTAAATTTTAAATACAATTTAAGCATGATTACAGTAAATTATAAAATTCTTTGTTCGTAAAGATAACGTTTATCGTTTTGTAAATTTAGTCAAGACTAAATTTAAAACATGTTATGTATTTCTCATATTGTATTGTGTTCAATAATAGTACTTTCGTATATATAATGCCATGCATACATTTATGCAATGTGCACATTTCATTCATTATAAGTTGATATAATATAATTTAAGTTCTATAGTGTTTCATAATATTTATGTCTATGTAATAAAATTATTTAAATAAAATATTATGCGGCTTTAAACAAGAACATCAAATCATTGATTTTTATATCGTATTTAATAACATTGACATACATTTTAAATGACATAGGTCTTAACGTTTTTTTTTTAAAAAAGCATTTTTAATTATTACTTATGCGATTTTATCGTGCATCAATTCCAAAGTTAATTTGTACACGTAATGTAGGCAGAAAATAAATACAATTTCCTAAAAATCGTTTTATGGGCGCATAGAATATCGCTAGAATATCGTAAATACCTGTCTTAAACACGTGAGTTCTCTAAGTCCTATTTAGAAAAACAATAATAACAATTATGAGTCGTAAATGTTTTTATTAAGACTTTTATTAACTAAGTATTATGTTTTGTTCCCTTATAATTTTCTCTCGAGGTTGCAGCTTCTTCTCTGTTTACTGTTTTATAATTATTTTTTGTATTAGTATTAATATTTTCATTCTAAATAATTATCTTAAACGTTCGATTCTCAGTAGTCTAATTTATACCTAATTTTCGTAAACAATATAATTGAATAAGTAGGTAATATTACTGATTGAAGAAATAATAAAATACAAACTAAGTTCTTAATTTAATCCTTGAACCTATTATTGCTTTCAGAAATATTTGAGGTCAATTTAAAGCAATTACTGTGTAGGCCATATTCAAAAAACCTCAAAATACGTTTCATGTATGCATAGCGTATAAAAAACTCATGGCTACGTTATATTTTATAATACAATAATTATAATTTCAATTAATACAATATTTAGTTAATTAATTGTAAAACACATTTTTTCACAATACAATTCTATCATTGCAATCTTTTGATAATATTTAAAAATTGTCCATTGAACTCGAATTACTTTCAAAGTGAAAATAATCAAATCATGTTTCTCTAATATTTGGTCATGAAAATTATATATTTTTTTAGAACGAAGTGGCTTACATCTATCAATGTCAATCATATCTAAATGTATGAACTGTCTCAATCAATCTATAAATAATCGACTTTTTAATTAAACTAATACCGATAGTTTGTATTTTAGATTCTGAGCAAAATTGTTCAAAGCTCATTGATAACGATGTAAAAATCGTATCAGTGAAATATTTAGTATCAATAGAACTACAGGTATACTTAATTAAATTTATCAATTTCTTTTTTTTATATCAAGCATATTAATTGTAAATTTTATAGTTATGGTCATGGCTAAAAATTTAGCCAAATTGTTATATTTACAGCTATAATATTAGAAACGTTTTAAATGCCTAAGACACAGAATATAAGGAAACAAAATATATTTGTACGATAAATCACATTATTTTAATAAAATATACATATGAATGTACTACACAAGTTAACAGTTGTGTATTGAGAATTCTTTCCAAATGACAGACAATTCCTATTTTTGGGATTCAGTAGGTACCTATATTAGTAGTCATATTCAAAAATGGAGCGAATATTTTATTGTAAATTAATAATTTCACTAAATATGGTTTTGCATATCTTAAAAGCATGTTTTTTTATCACTTTTTTTTAAAAAAAAATCAATGAATATTTTTTGAATATTTTTTCATCATAAGCCAATTTAGATTTACAATTTTATAGCTCCCTTTTGTATTTGCAGATGATTAAATTAAAATTAAAACTGTGATAAACTAGTAACAATAATTAAATAAAATAAGACGTTACTAACTGTAGAAATTCGGTTACGTATTCAACTCTGAAAAACACTGAAACTATTTTATTTTTGCTTATGAGTATTATAATGTAATATCATATTATTTGATTTAATATTTTTATTTTCATCGAATTATTTGCATTTGTTATTACAATAATCATGTTTATATGTTTAAACATAAAATCACAGTTTGAAAAAAATGTGATTAATTACTAATCTCGTTAAATGATTTTATCTGATCTTATTTAATAATATTAAACTGACCAAACATACATCGTATATAAATTATATCTATAAATTCAATAGTTGACATTACTACATTGATAGGAATTACCGTCATTAATTGTTTATCAGTTTAGAATGTTTCTCTATAGGTCATTACTAGGGCAGAGGATTTCTAGAATTTTTTGAATATTTGTTTTTTCACCTTTGTATAACCGTTAAAAATATTCTGTAAACTATAGATATCCTTGAAATCGATTTTAGTTATTTAGCAATAACTTAAAAAATAATGGTAAGTACATGAAACTTAATATTTTCACTCATTATCAAAAACTAAATAAAATATACTAGGTATTTTTTATTTCATTTTTTTTTTTTTTTTCATTAAGTCTGCATTTTGAATAAATATATAATTTTAGAAATACATTTATTTAAATTTAAAATTCTTGTTATTTATAACTGAAAATTGAATATAGCTTTACTTATACATGTTATATTATGTACAAATGTAGTTTTTTCAATTGTTTTAATTTAGAATTTATAAAAAACTCATTTTTACACGTAAAAAATTAATTTTTGTTTCAATCAAAATCTACTGAAATTACGCTTAATATTTTGCTCTCATATTTATAGTTGTTGTAGCCGTAAAAAAATATTCGCAGAAATTAGCGTGGTGAATAATTTTTTAGAAGTGTTTTAATTTATAATTTTTACTCAAATGTTTATCCAATTTAGAAAAAAAATAGTAATTTATTTTCGTTATTATTTAGTAACATTAATTTACAATTCATTGTTTTAAGGCTTTAAATGTCACATCGAAAAATGAAAGAATAATTAAATCGATGTGGATTATTTTGTTATTACATCATTAAATATATACAACATTAATTTGACCGTATTTGTCCAGTACAATAAACTAAAGATCCGCTCAGAATCATATTATTGAAGAAATGATTCATTACTTCTTTAAAAGTCTATACATATCCACCACGAATAACCTATTCGAGTTACGAAAAATACTCATAGTGCGAAGTATATGCTCGTTATTTATTTATTTTTTTTTTGCGTTACAATTATTATATCTAAAAAACGTATTACGATAAACATGATTTATGAACCATTGTTTGTACTTAAAACCTATAATTGTGGTGTGTGTTATTATTAATCAATTCGATTCTCTAAGTGTAATCTGTCAATTTCAGTATTGCAAATTTCATTCATTGTAATATATAAAGACGTGACCGAATTGCAACATACGTCTATGCAACGGAACTATTCTATAGTCTCCTCAGTCTTCGAGTAGACTTTAAACACTCCATAGGTAGTCCCAAACGTTTATACACGCATCTGTCTCTGTCACGATATTATAAAAGTATAAACAAAATTTATTTATTTTAAATATATTTGAGTATTCATAATTTGATTTTCTCACAAGTGTACACACAATATAATTTATTTTTGAACATACTTATAAAATAATTTGAGCAAGATACATTATTAATTTGTTGATTTCTACCCTGTATAGAATATTTCTGCACTTGACAACTAATCGTTTTAAATTGTCAAGCTCATTTTCCATGAAAATATAAATAAAGTAAACTAAAGGAAAGTGTTCACCTATAAATAAATGAAAAATGTGAATAAATGAAAAGTTATACGTGAATTTATAATTTCGTGAAGTAAAGGTTAACGGCAGATAATTTTAACGGGATTGTAATTTAGAAAAGCCATTTTTCAAAATTTTCGATAGAGTTTACAAAATGAGAAAACTATCATTTGAAACGTAATTCTAATTTTATATGCTCTAGTAAAAATTATTCATTGAGTCAACTTTCATGAAAATTAATCCACGAATAGAAAAATACATGAGGAATCGTTTAATGAAATACAATTTTTACCGGATCAAGAATTAAATTTTTTATGATATTTTGATAAAAAAAACATTATTTTACTAAGATTTCTTTCCTTATAATAGGTCTATACAAAGCTCATCGAATTTGGGCATTAAAATTCCCCATTAGAGTTTTTATGCAGTGTCTAGGTAGGATATCATATATTCTCTCTAGTTCCTCGTGGAACTTACATTTGATGCCGTTGTTTCCATCTTCAATTTATTACCATAACATCTCAGAAATGACCTAATTTAAAAACGGATCGAAATCTTTAGTATATACTATATAGTATATTTTATCTAGTAGATGGCTATTGTAGCACCCAATAAAGGCTACTGGACGATGGGGACGCCACTTTCTCAACGCCATAATGACAAGACGACAACGATTTATTTACAAAAATACATTTTCCTGTAGAAGTCGTATTGATATTGCAATATACAAAACATATTTTAATATTGTCCGTCACTCCGGTTACAGAATAAAATAATCATGGCCGTCTAAGTTTTTGCTTAGAGCGCTATAAGCGGCTATTTATGCGGCTATACTATGATGGTTTAGTGAAAAAATACACATAAAATATCTCTATTTTACTTATCCAAGTATCATTTATTTAACTGAAAATCTTTTTAATTAACTTGGAAAAACAAAAAATATGTACGGAACGACCAGCACACAAAACAATTTATTCGTACTATCGTACTATTGATAACTAGCACCTGAAAATTATGTATCAAACAGGATTTCAGTCGTTTCGGTGTCCTGTGTAAACATTATTTTAGTAGCATTTTTTTTATTTCTCAACTATGTTTCTGAATAAAAATCTTCATACTTTTTTTAATTTCAAAGAAATGTACAAAAATATTTCAGACCCTTCCGAATTCAATCGGGACCTTGCAGTGTTTGAGTCATGGATAATATAATATATAAGGAGAGGACGTTTATGTTCTTGAGTATACTTAAAAGAGAATACAAGTAACTTATATAAACTGTAGTGTAATCATGTACATTATAGACAGTTCTTCATTATATTTTATGAACCACAATATAAACATTTATAAATGGTGTTGTAAAAATTAAAAAAAAAAATAAAAATTTGAAAAAAATGTTTTCTTTTTGAAAATTGTTAAGTTAAAATGTTGATAATGTATGCACCATTTAAAAATGTAAAATATCATTAATTTTGCATTAACAAATACATTTATTTTATAGTATGCATACTGTATATGTGTAAGTAGATACTGTACTGACGTACTGTTTTGATTGACACGTAGACCTGTTGACATGTTAATAAGGACATTTATTAAATAATAATAAAATATATTATGTAGTATTGTTATGTGTTGTGAGTGATGTTCTGTGACCGCTATCCTGCAGTAAGACTGGTTTGTTGTACCTAGTTTTAAAATAAAATATTTAATTATAATTTGTACTTAAAAATTTAATTTAAAAACACGGAAAGGGTTCGTTTAGGGTTATGGATAAGACAAAAGTGTCTAAAACCATACTAGTCAATAGTCGGCTTTTATAAATGTTTGTTTGAGATCGGTAAATTATGTAAAAATTACCCCAAGTTTACCTCTACTGTAACACGAAATGACCCTGTATTCAATATACGATGTGTGCCATAAACCACTACCATAATTCCGTGTAACCGTAATGTAGGATGGCCATGTCACTAAAAATCCCGATAAAATAAATATGTAAATAAAATTCAAAAGTTTATAGATTATAATTTTAAAGCTATTAAAATAGGTCAAACAGACCGAAAAATATAATTGTACATTATAATATATCATTGAAATGATTCAAATCAATTTTTTTAGTCAAATTCAAAATTTAAAATTGAACCATTAGTTTTATTTTAATTTTTGACTATTTTTGTTTTAGTTTATTAAAGTATTTACACCTAATATTAGGGGGAATCGGACATTTCGGCGTGGAGATATTTCGGCACAAAGAAATTTCAGTGCCACGTTCTTTTTTTTTTTTTTTTAATTTTTTATTCTAAATAAAATTATTGAATTATTTTATTGGATACGTTCATATTATAATAATAAGTTCTCAATTTAATCAAAATTATTTATCTTTGCTTACAATTTTAAATAATTGGCAACATTGTATTGTAAATCTCCGCAATTGTGTTATGAAAAGGCAAAAAAGAAAATTTTTGTACAAGGTAGTTTTATGTACACCTTTGATAAATTTAATTAGAATCATACAAAACATTTTTGGTAATGTCGCAATAAAGACACGTGTAAATGTCGAGTTCACACTAGGATTAATAATAAAAAAAATTTTAAATGTTATTAAAAAGCTTATCGATAATAAGCGATTATCAAACCGACATGTTCCCACGTCGCGCAACAAATCGATTGTCAAGTTTAAATGTCCCCACGTTGCACAGCAAGCCGAGATTGATATAGATTTGAATCGAGCGCAAAGCGCGAGGGACGTGACACGAGCTTGCCAAGCAAGCGAGACGAGTTTTGCGAAGTGAGCAAAGCGAACGAGTTGCGGAGCGAAGTGACGTCCAATGTCATAATAATGTGAAGTGATGGCGCCAAACGAGTGTAATGACAAGTGCCAAAACACGAGCAGAAGCTGTCTACTGTGAAATATAATTTACAAATTTGTACAGTAATTCTTTATTTAAAGATGGAGACTTTAGGTTCATTATAATAATATACCTGCTGCGCCAGAATATCCCCGCGCCGAAATGTCCTAGACCCACTATTAGTTGTATAATAATTTACTCACTCGTATCAATACGATATCAAAATCTTGAGTAGGTATTCATTAAATGAATACAATTTTTTATATGAAAACGAATATATTATTTATCAATATGTTGAAATTTCAATCATACTATAAAATAAGTAGATATCAACTCTGTATAGCCGTATAGGTACTCTTTAATTTATTTAAAGCATCAAATAATTTCTGAAAAAGTTGTTGAAATCATAGGTAAATCTCCAAGTCAGTGTTTGAACATTTATGGGAACCCTATCTTAATGGGAGAATGGGAGGGCACATGACACTTTGTGCATTATACATATATATATATATATATATATATATAGTGGCACAGAAGCAGAGGGCAATGTGGCTGTTGCCCCTCCTATATAAAACATGGGCGAGAGGTTCTAACGTATAAGTTCGCCCTCTCAAATAAAATGTAGAAAAAATTTAACAAAAACGAATAACTTAATATATCATTACCTAATATTAATTATTTATATCATGATTATATATAAAAAATGTACTCAATATCTATAAATATCAATTCTTTGACTATTTGACAATAATTAACATCTTAGTCAATGATTAATATTATATTGTGGTTTTCAAAAAACAGTTGAATCTCGAAAGTGATTATAAATTTGTGACACGATTATTTAAAATTAACATTGGTTATCACTTATCTATCGAAAATTTAGTTGGAAACTACGTTTTTTCTAATAGTTTTCCGGTAATTCATCCATTATTTTATTTTTACAGCCTTACCTATTGGAATAGGATAAAATATATAAGAATAATTTTGTAGGAAAATTAAAGTGCAATATTGTTGTAGGAAATATTTTTTTTTAATGTCGTCTATATTTAGAAAGTTACTGTCAAAATAATAGTATATGAAAAAAAAAAGTAGATAATGAGACGCCACGTTATAAAATTTTTGAATTGATCTAATAAATATTTGAACTAAGTAAAATAATAAAAAACGCTTGTCCAGGGAGAAAACACGAAATTTGAAAAACAAATTGTACCCTAGTATATTGTATGGATACTAGATTTTTTTCTTAAGTTGAAATGTCTATGTTCAAACAACTATGGACCCCCTTCTCCTTTTGAAAAAAATTACTATACATATATATTAGGGATGTTCTATGTACGTTATTATTTTTCATTTTGGGTATATATACGAGTCTATGGGGTGTACCGCGAGACCATAGCTGCGCGAAGCAATTATAAACTTACAATAATTAATGTAGTGACAATGTATTAACTATTATTATTATTACTTTTATTATCCGTAAAGTATGGTATACGCAACCTATACATGTACTGTTTAGTGTTCAGACTCGGGTGGGTACGAGTATGCGTGCGTGCGTTCGTGCATGTGTATGTGTGTGTGTGTGTGTGTGTGTGTGTGTGTGTGTGTGTGTGTGTGTGTCGGTGTGCGCGCGCGTGCGAATACAATCTCCCTCTAATTTATGCTATGGCAATACTATAATCATAATTCGCGACGTCGGTAGTGGCGGCCGCGGCGATGGTAGGGATATTTAGTGAACCAAGGCAGAACGATGTGACGGCGACGATGACGGCGGCAGTGGACTCGGCTGTCAGTGCCGATTCTGTGGAGTGTCTGCGCGCCAACCGAAAAAAGCCACAGCAGGTCCACGACGCACCGCCCGCAGACGAGAGGACACGACACGGCCGAAAGAGAGAAAAATTTAAATTAAAAAAAAAAAAAAAATTTTTCTAAGTATCCGCGAGTGATATTCACGTGCGGCGCTATCAACGACGACACCCGATTTTGAACCCGTGCGCCTGGGCGTCCGAAAATTTTAGAATTTTTTATTTTTATTTTTTTTTAACGCCGAAAATTCTCTGCGTGCGATTTTGTCGAATTTTTTTCAATTTTCTCTCTAGACACTCGTGTTTGAGTTGCGTGTGCGCGCGTGCTCGTCGATTTTTTCCTCGCTCCTCTCGGTGGCCGCGGATAACTGCAGACGGACGAATCTTGAATATTTGGAACATAATATTATATAATTTTTTAAATGTATACATGTATGTATATGTTATAAAGATATATATATATATATGTGTGTGTATATTTATAAATAGATATATGTGTACGTACCACTTCATTGCTACATTATTATTATTAATATCATTTTAATATAATGTTTTAGAACTCAATGTAATAATACGTGTATATTATTACGTCACATACCCGTTAAAAGTCAACCACCGGAAAATGTACGAATTCGTAATATTATCCGAAAGTGGTGTACTGTTGCGATTTTTTTTTTTTTTATATTAGTTTTGTTATATTTATTAAATCGATTTTTTCCTCTGTTCCATCATAATTCTAATGGTGTGTGTTATACGTTGTATTTTGTAGGGCCCGAATACAGCCACTGACATACCGGCGCGTTAGCAAATTGAAGACACTAGTCAACACTACTGGAACGCTAGCCGGCACAGCAGCGTCAAAGATTGTTACAAGGAAGTAAGCTCTCGACAAACATACACAAATACACATACGTTTTCATCCACGTCGATTCGAGGATACCTATAAACGACTCATCGAGGCCAAAAATTTATATTTTAATTTATTCTATAAAAAATAAAAATAATAATAACGATAATTTATAAAAATTCTACCAAGCCGTTGTTTCGTTTGGGAAAATTTAAGCTCGATCTGTGATAGTGTTATTTTTATGCAAATTTTAAGTATTATTACAATTATACTCAGTTTTTATCGTTTTTCATTTTTTTTTTAATTCACTCCGTCAAGACATTGAGAAAAAAAATTAATAATATGCCTCTAAGTGCGGGCGTACTTACAAATTCTGTTATGATAACTTTAATACTACTGATCAGTTCCTTATGTGGATGTTGGAGTTCGGAAGCGGATCAACATGTTGCTAGTTCTCCCACATGTGACAGGTAAGATAGGTCTCTATATAAATTGCACATTTGTTATCTCTTATTAATCCATCCGTTTGGTACAGTTCAAATTTAATATTACTGCTTTTACTCGTTCATCATATTTTATTTTATTCTTAGTTATTATTATTCAAACAATTTTTATGATAAGTAGTCTTTAAATTTAATTTACCAATATTCTACAAACATATGTATATATATATATAAAAAAAAAACTCGCCGAATACAAATTTGGAGGATAATAATGTTGATTGGCCTTCCTTGCGCGAGTTATTTGAAATTTCCAAAACTACCTCATTTGTGATCTTACTCTCGCGTAATTTAAGAGTACATAATATACTATGAAAGAAACATAATCCCAGTATTTACTGTCATTATAATATTATACAGTTTCATCCAGTGAAAGATGATGCAATAGCAAAATCTTTTATGTACTTTATGCTTTTTAATTTTATTCTCCTAGATTCTCAATAATATTTTCTTCAAAAGTTTTGAACCGTTACAAACTTTAATAAAATATTATTCGAAAGTGTTTTTAAATAACATGAATTATAAAGTTTTTTAGTAATTTTAAATTTGTCATTGCATTGTATTTCCTAAAAAATTGTTCAAGTGTGATTTGCATAATATCATAAAATTTCCCCGTACTTCTTTGATAACTACCGTTTTTTATTGCTTTTTTGTATTTTAAGATTAGGTGTACCTACAACAAATTTTATATTGCATAATTTTTAGATAAATATAAAAACAATTTTATCACGAGGTAGTAGTCGAAAATAAAAATTCTAGACTATCTCACCGAACACATTTGAAACGAATGGGTGGCCTGTTTATTTATCCCCTCCGGGCCATCCCAAGACACTTCGTCTGTCTGGTAACTTTAAGTTTTTTACTTTTTTTTTTTTATATTTCTCCTTTCTAGGCGATCTCTGCCTATACATTATAACTTGTTTAATGCGAACCCGCTCCCGCATTGCATTAAAATGATAATTCAAGGTTCGTGTATGATATTTATCTTGGCCGTCACTTGTTTTTAGTGTATCTACTAACCATTGAAATTTCAACTCGCAAATTACACATTAACGTATTGCAAACACGTTCTCGTTGAATTCTATACCATGTGATCATTTTTTTTCTTTTTTTTTTTTCATACGGATTGTAGAATATTATTAAAGTCAATTTTTTCCCCGTCGAGAAACCCTCGAGAAATTCGCTATATATTTTGGCAGTGCATGATTACGATGAATTTGTATTTTATCTCCTTTCTTCATTATTGGAACAAGTACCCATTTCCCGTAACTCGTTTTTCTACTCGTGTAGATTAATCGTGTAAATACTCGTGTAATTACTCCAATAATGAGGTAATTTGCAGCCGTTCTAGGGGCTGGAAAATATTTAGAAAAGTCAATCCTAAGTCAGTTATTTTGAGAATTATTATTGTCCTACGTTTTTTGTTTCGACGTTACTATTTTTATCAAATCGCTTTTTCACAGCACTGCATACTTTAAATCTGATTGATAAAATAATTTCTCCACAGTTAAAATACTATTCAAATTTAATATTTACAATATAATTGTATTTGATTATGAATACAGGAATAAAAGCATGCCTAATTTATATGTGTAAAATTAGGCGTATATATATATATATATATATACGCATCTTAGCGATATAATTATTGTGCACATTTTATCAATAAATAAACTTATCTCGATTTTGTCATCATTATTAAACATAATAAGCTAATGATTATGATATTTAATACAAATTATTAATAATACGGTATAGTGTTGAAGTATAATATGAAATATGTCTTACATAGTTTGGATGACCTTTGAAATATTCTATTTCGCTTTTTATTACCCATCTAGTGATTATGCTTATTTATGATAATTTAGTGACAAATATTATATTATATAATTTACGAGACCAATGAGTTTTATGGCGTGATTTCAGCCGTCTATTTATACTGTTTTACTTTTTTTGTTATACTCGAGTTCATAAATATTTTGGCAAGATTACAAAGATTTACCCTAGTATTGCAAGCTTTTTCTTTCAATTGCGTGTCATTGAAACTTTTCGCACCCCGTTATAAAACAAAAAAATAAGCGATTTGTTACGTTTGTATTCCTTAAACTTTGAAAACACTCTTGTTTATCACAGTTTGAGTAATACGAGTATTGCGGCCATCATTGTGTTCGACTCAGTCCAAAAACATAAACTTTACTTTATATTTACTTATTGTTTTTCGGAATTTGTTTTCGAATTCTTGAATTTCGAGATTTTGGACGTGCGACAAAATATGAAAGCATGTCCCGAAGGAAGTAGTGGCTAAAACAAAAATATTTGCTATTACGCCAGTCATCCGTACGTGCGGTATTTATCAATACTATGATATAGCTATATGGTTAATAAATTTTACTTTTTCTCTCTCCATCATTCTTTAAATTCAATTTAATGCTTATGAATAGTCGCACAGCGTATTATATTTGAAAGTGAATTGTGTAGGTCAAATTATTCGAAATCGGTTCCGTTGATTAGTCTTTGGTCTATTAGTTCTAGCGATTATAATAAGTTACGTTTATGACTGGCTTATTATTATTTATTAGTATAAAACAAATTCTGATGTTTGTTACCTTCTTATACACGTATTCGCGCGTGCCAGCGAATCTTTTAAAATCTGCACACAGTTATATTTTTTGCGTTCTTACACACACGAGCGCGCGGCGCGTGCTCACACACACACATACATACACATATTGATGATGTACATTGCCATTTATTATCGTACACTTTGTGATCTTCCTGCAGATGTGTTTTTATAGATAATATCTATCTTTGGTATTTATTTTTGATATTTAAATTTCACGGAACCGCGGATGTAGGTCATAAAAAATAATAATAATTGCGTGTGTACGTATACGTAGGTACTATTATTTATTATTCGTACCCGTGTGTGCGTGTGTCTGTGTGTCTTGCGGTGCGCGCGACATAGTATATTCGTCTAACGAAATAGCTGTGTATTGGCAACACGTCAATTACCAAGTATATTTGTGTGCGTGTGAATGTGTGTGTGTGCGTGTATGTGTGTGTGTGTGTGTGTGTGCGTGCGTCGTCGTCAGGCAACAGTTCTAATTGATGTCAATGTCAATCAAATCCGTTTTTCTTTACGTTGTTCTTCTGTTGTATATTTTACATGATAATGGAATTTTAATTTTTTTTTTTCTGTATCGTTTTCGTTTCCGAACTGGTAACAATCCGTTAGATCACCATTATGAATTGCTCGTAGTTCGTACACATATAGGGAGAACGGTATATGTATCATATTAAATTCATAATAATTTAATGTGCACACATTTTCGTATATGTATTTCATAAATTATAAAATCGTTACGACGGTTAAAATGCACAAATTGCTTTAACGAACGCGAGTGCATACTCATAAATGTATGTATGTTGTTACATCATTACCATCCCTATCGCGAGCGTGACGTGACCTTACTTACATCCTAAACTCATAACCCATGTAGACGAACCGTATTATTATGCAATAGCACACCTAGTGCCAATTTGTTGGTATTTTTTATTATTATTATTACAACGTGCATTATAACACATGAGTGTCTATAATATAGTAGCTAAGCGAACAGTATAAACTACGTGAGGACACAACAGGAATTATTCGGCCGAATTAAATATGAATTATAAATACATACAGTTTCGAGAGTAAATTGTATTTTATGTATGTGGTACAATAATAATAATAATAATAATGATCGTTACATAAATTAAGGTCATATATACTTCCAAGACAGTTTTCTTGCAGTAATTTGCAATAGGTATCCATAAAGTTTACACCACGATTGATCACACAGTGCACGAAAATACGTTGTGATGTGTCAAGGTTACTTTAGAATTCAAACAAATATTAATGGTGGGTTGCATTTTTGTGGTCATATAGGAAACACGTAATTATATCATTCCTAAAAACAATGGGTTAAAATCAAAATGTGTTGTCTAATTGATCATTAGTTTTATGTTTTTTTTAAAAAAATAAAAATAAAAATATTTAACTTAATACATATTGTCAACGTGTACAGATACGCACGATGAGGTTGATCATTAAAGAAAGAAATATTTTCGTCATAAAAAGATACATTTATTTTCATATTCAATAGAAACATTAATTTTAACAGCGAAATTGAACAATTTATTTTTCGGTTTAACTTCACCTATACCTATTATATTTAATTTTCAAAATGTTTATTTTTTATAGCATTCATCTCGAAATGTTCACAATATTATTAATAGGTATTATCTCTAATATTTTCTGTCTCGTGTTTTATAATTTGTATAGAGTGCGGAATTACCTTGCGTTATATTGCTTTATGTTTTATCAGTACTTAATAATTTTTTTTAATATTCCTTTGTTCTAAAATTAGGTACGCCTATTTTTCTTATTAAATTTTACATGGGCCATTTATATCCACTACTTGCATTTATTATACTTCTGAAAAGTAAAATAACTAAAGAAATAATTATTTTTAAAAAAAAATCGATTATTATTTATGAAAATCTCAATATATATTGAAATACATATAAAGATATATACATATTGAGATATATATATAAAGATTAATTTTAGTGTCATAAATATTTTTATTTTATTTTAAATAGTCATTTCAACAGAATTATTATTGGAATAATATCACGTAAGTGATTTATTCAGATGAATGAAACGCCTAGTAAGGTAATAACCATATAGCTGAGTATTTCGATCAATGAGAATAAAAAGAAAAACAACATACCTATGCACTTTTAAGAAAATATTAATATGTTTAAAAATGTTGGCACTAGATATTAGATACCTAGAATCACATTTAATGTGATTGCAGATGCATAGATATTTTAATTTCACACTTGATAACTTTGGCATTTTATTCTTAAGCACTTTTCGTTCGAAAAAGTGTATTCTTTATTATAAATTAATAATTTATTAATTTAGAACTTACCCACCTAACAAAACTAGTTTTTATCCAAATTTGAGTTAATATATGTTGTAACTTGTATGTTTATAAATATAATATAATGAGGCATACATGTATTGTTTAAATTTAGTTTCATATTAGATTCTGAACGAAGTGTTTTTACACTGATGTGTTCTTTTTTTTCTATAAACATTTTTCACATACATATTCAAATAAATGTCCAAAAGTCTCGATCAGTAACTTTTTGAAACCAAATTTGCCTCTAGTTGGTACTTTAGAGGTCATTTTTTGAATTTTTCAATTCTTCAATTTTTTTTTTTTTTTTTGAAAAACTACCCAAAATTTGACAAAAAAGACTCGGAAACCATCATTTTTTGATCCAAACTTTATGAAAATTAAAAAATTGATAGACAATAATAAAATAAAGATTTTGGCGTGAGAAAATTTTGAAAATGTAAAAAAAATTTTGGACATTTTTCTAACATTTTTTTTCTCATTAAATATTTTTTCCTTTGTTTATTTGATAAAAAGAAAAGTAAAGTAAAGGAAAGGAAAGGAAAGCAAAGCAAAGCAAAGCAAAGTAAAGGCAAGAAAGCCGGATATACTTCGCTCTTCTTGTTACTCTAGATAATTGTGTTGGAAATGACGATCATTATTGACCTTTATATTATTAACTTCTTTCGTTCAGAATCGTCTTATTGAAGAAATGATTTATGTTTTTTTTTTAATTCCACATACCCACCAAGAGTATCTGACCCGAGAAGTGAAGAATATCCGGGGTGCGAAGTATGTCTGACTTTTTTTTTAACTTTATTTTCTGATAGCATCTTTATTCATTTAAAATATTTATATTACAAGGTACTAATAGGTTGACATGGATAGGGTTTGATAGGAAAATATTTTACGCCTCCAATTTTATAAAACATCTATGAGCTAAATGATAAAACTGTTTACGACGATGAGTAATATTAGTAAAAGTATTATCCTATCTATGAAAAATAAATAACCATTTTGGAGAAAAAAGATAATATTTAAATTATTGAAGAATGAATAAACTAACGTTTAATGATTTTTTGGGAGGTTTGTTCACATTTATTTTTTTATTCAGATAAATTTATTTATAATTAGCATCTTAATTTTATAATCTCTCTCCTTCTCTCTCTCCCTCTCTCTCTCTCTCTCTTTCTCTCTCTCTCAACAATTTAAATTTAAATTTACAGTAACTAAAATTATAATTTGAAAAATGATAGTCGCTATGATGTATACAACGAAGAAAATTTAGAAAATCTAAATGGCCATAATATAATAATGGAATTATTTCACTATTAGCTTTACACATTATTGGAGTGCCCAATAAAACATAGAAGTATTTTCTTAAACTACTTATATTTTATTCATAATTTATTATTGGGTCTATTTATCTTTCGATAAAAATTTGCCTATTTAACATTCAGTGAATCGTGTTCTAATACCTATAACAATATCATTTTTATACAAGGACGTTTTATACGTTTTGATGCATTTCTCAGTTACCTAAATCTATCAACCTGAAAAGTGTGACAATACTTTCAATGACAAATGTCCTTGTAATTATAATTTAAAAAGATACCTGCTTAAATTGCCAAACGTACAGACTTATTTAATAAAATGGTTAAAATGTCCTAGATCAAATACCAATTAGAAATAACGTAAATAGGTTCGTAGTTCAGGGGTGGGGGGGAATAGAAAAAATCACGCGTTGTAGTTAGATTGGAAGTCAATATACTAGTAGCTTTATTGTAAATCGAAAATAATATTAAGACGTTTTATCTCGTTTTTCGTCTTTAAATGAATGTTTTTTTTTTAGCGATATATACTGTTATGGGCCACTGCTGCATGCGATCCAAATGTCTAGCATATTTCCCGATTCGAAAACATTCGTCGACATGAAAATGAAAAACTCGCCCAACGAGACGATGAGTATGTTTTTGGATATGATGAAAAAGACGGGACAGAGACCGACACAATTGGAACTCGAGCTTTTCCTCAACGACACGTTCGAAAGCGAGGGCAGCGAATTCGAAAACTGGGAACCGTCCGACTGGAAACCAGAGCCGAAATTCGTGGCCGACATCAAGGACGAACGGTTCAAGTCCTGGGCTAACGGTTTGCACCGGCTGTGGAAAGATCTCGGTAGGAAAATCAAGGACGACGTGCGTTTGCATCCCGACCACTATTCGATTATCTACGTGCCATACCCGGTAATCGTTCCCGGTGGCCGATTTCGCGAGTTTTACTACTGGGATTCGTACTGGATCATCAGAGGCCTGTTATTGTCGGACATGCACTACACGGTCAAGGGGATGATCAGCAACTTCTTGTCGATTATTAACACCTATGGTCACATTCCAAACGGCGGTAGGGTTTACTATGCGATGAGGTCACAGCCGCCCATGCTCGTGCCAATGATGCAGAGCTACATCGAAGCCTCGAACGACACTACATTCCTAAAAGAAAACGTGGACATACTGGAGAAGGAATTCGACTATTGGATGGTCAATCACACGGTAGACATAGAAAAGGACGGAAAAGTTTACACGTTGGCCAGGTTTAAGGATTCGTCGCAAGGACCCAGGCCCGAATCGTACAGGTATAAATATGTTAATTTTTTTTATAACTATATATTATATATATTTCATGTTTGACATGTTTGATTCGTATGCGTTTGACGTTATAAGTTCTTATTCTTTTAGAATTTTAAACGAGAATAACAAATAATTTCAAGTGTTATGGTAAATTCAAATCATTTTTGTTTGTTTTTTTATTTTTATATAAAACATCAGACGCTTTTCATACGAGTTATATTAAAATTTATTTGATTCTAATATTTATCGTATTACAGGGAAGATATCATGAGTGGAAAAATATTTAAGACCGATGCAGAGAAGGAAAACTACTATTCTGAACTAAAGGCAGCTGCAGAATCTGGATGGGATTTCTCTAGTAGATGGTTTATACTAAACGGAACAAATAAAGGTTTGGATATTGCACGCGTTATATTCATAGTTGGCATTTTAAACATCGCTTCATACACAGGATATCTTATGCTTTCCGTGTTTTCTAAAATACTGGTAAAAAAAATAACTTAGTTTAATAATAACAACGAAATTAGTACTAGAAACAATGATTAAAAAACGCCGAGTCATAAATTTATTTTAAAACAATAGTTGTGGACTGAGTTGACTATACCTTCTGTACTTAACACTACCGGATATTTTTTTTTCTTGTGTAACTCAAGGTTATTTTACGCATATGGTTTTTCACTTCACAGATTATTTATATTATTTTTTTAAGTAAAATTTTTTATAAAATCATGACTTGGTCAACCATGACCTGTGGTGGTCTCCATTGAGATGTGTATCGAGGAACTTTTACTTTTATTTATTTATTACTGTTAAAGGTAGAATAGTTCTGAATTTTTCTAATATAATATATAAATGTACACATGAGTGCAGATATTATTATACATAATATGTATACTTGTAAGTTATAGGTTTCTATAGGAAATTTTTAAACATATTTGCCCTATAGAACCTATGCTACGTGTACTGCGCGTGTACCGGAAATGTGATAAATAACAATACAGTATTATTTGTGTCTTGCATAAAATCTATTGTTTGAAAAATAAATGCTATTATAATTATCAAATAGTGGTTTAAATTCAAAAATTCTAAAAATGAAAAATTATGTATTAAACTTATAAAATTAAACTAAATATATTTTTAATAATTATCGAATATGCTTATAATTTTCTTATGACTTAAATTAGGTTCAATGAGTATTGACATAATTTTCCATTTTCACCAGAGAAGTGTTTATCTAGACATTATTATTGCACTGATAATTAATCAATACTGTTTAGAAATAATATAATTATTAGTACTATTATATTATCTATTTTATAGTTTTTTGTCTATAAAATTTTTTTTAATTTGTCTTTAAAACTATTGGTACGTAAACATGTTAGAATAATATTAACATTTATAAGTACATATAAATATATAAACTCAACTAAAAGAACTTCTCTTAAAATTTGATTTTATTAGTCAACTTTACTATATTTTAATCGTGCTCATAACCTACCATACGAGTCATTAAATAGTTTTTACATATTTTGCATATTATAATGGACCACATTTAAAAACCTTGGAAATAATAAATTTAGAGAAACCAAATATTCGCGATTCAAACTTAAGACAGTTTTTTTGATGAATATAAGAAGCGTATAAATTATTTTTTCTACTTTGTTATAACATCAAACATCTAGTTCAAATAAATAAACATTTAAATGAATATTTTTTTATTTAAAATGTATTTTAGTATACATCATTTCATTTTTTTTTTTTTTTTTTCATAACGTTAAAAATTTTGCATTTTTCGATAATGCATATTTTTAGTAATATTTTCACCTATGTTATTTTAATTTTTAATTGGATCTACGGTCACGCCTCGTGATTCTGTTCGTATGTACTAAATTTATTGGTTTGAAATACAAAAAAAAAAAAAAACATTAAATCCATATATGCACAGTCAAAAAATGCAATTTAAATATGTACACAAGCCATTTAACTGTATTAATATATTTTTTTATTTATAGATACCTATGTAATATAAACAATAGAATCATATTTTTTTCAAATTTTAAGTTATGAACGGTCAAAACTTATAATTTACTCTATGTACATTGAAAAAAGTGACATAGAAAATAGCTATTAATAAATATTTATTAAAAATGTTTACGTCATCAAAAAACTGTAAAGTAAATAAAGTTTATAAATTTCCATGACCTTGAAATAGGCCTCGCTGTACATGTTCAATTAAAGCTTGTATTACATTGTTAGTCAACAATTAAATCAGAGCTAGGTTCACGGTTAGCGATTGCATTATTTTTGTTAACGTGTGTAGTAAATTATATTATATTAAATTTAATTTGCTTTTTATACGAGTATATAATAACATAAATAAAATTAAATATTGTTTTATTAATGTAAAATTTAACTGAGGGTATTTCAATAGTTCATACATCCGCCAATTGAATTGGTTTTAGTGATTTTGTATCTTCTTATATATACAATTTAATCCGTTTTGTTTAGTATTTGCTTATTTGTAATAAAAATTTCAATTTGAATTATTAATATAACTAAAACATAAAATATTTCAGTCATTTTATTTTTCACCAACAAGCTTCATTCATATAACTAAGTTCTTATCATAATAAATGTTTTTTATGGTTTCATATAAAACACGCCTTTATACTTTTCGATTTTTTTTTAAATAGTTTGTTGAACATAATAATTAACACACGTATAATAGTTTTATCAAAAATATTTAATTATTAATCAATTTAAAAATATCGTTATGTTAATTTGATTCATTATTTGATTATATGACTAATAAATTAATAAATTAATAATGACTTAGTCTGGTTAAGACAGTTTATTATTATTATGCTCCTCACGATACGGTTTACGAATGATGTTGCTTATTATCTTTACTGTATATTATGTTTCAAATTCATAACACTCGAGCATTTACATTGTCTAGCAAGGGAATAGTGAACCTTCCTTCTCTAAAGTTTTAAATAAATTATTATTTTGTTTGGATTTTATTCGTCTACGTGAGACCAAATGATCTTTTTATTATTAATTTTTGCTTTTGAAACCTATACCTCATATTTCAAAATTTCTAAAAACAATTGAAAACTTACATTACAAACTGCAGTTTTTGGGCAGTCACACGTGTCACTAAAATAACCATTCACGTGTCACCCATAAACATATTAGGATGTGGACTGCGCATTGAAAGAGAAAACCAGCTTCATTGTTTAGTGTGAAAGATACGAACTGCAATTTACCCCAACCACGGAGGAAGAAGTAGTAATAGCGAATTTTTATGCTTTCTGCGTGTACTCTAACCGTGCTTTGGAAAAGTAAATTATTTTAACATTTCTTCCACCATCCGAGTGGTAAATTGCAGTTCATATTCCTTTTGACACATTAAAGAGATACTGTTAGAATTTTACTCGACGTTTATACAGGCAGTTTATGGGAGAATGCACTGAAGAACTCGCGTTCACATCTCAGTATGTCTTCGATGTCACCGTTTAACACGATACGTCCATTCTCCCTGGTCTAACATGTTATAATTTGTGTAAACGTGATGATAGATACCTATAGTAAACGTCATCACGAGACCGTGATGTGTTTCTATAAACACATGTCTGCGTGATTTTTAGGTGTTATCTAATAGTATTCTTATAAGACATTTGAGTATACGTATTTGAACGGATTGGCTTTGGTATTAAAATATATTTGTTAGTATTGAAAAGGTGTTTAAATATTCCTTGTGTTCAAGTATTTATTTAAGTATTTTCATTTCATACATTTACTTCTTTAAACTTTTTTTACATGAAAAGTCACCCTGTATAAGCTCTGCTTGGTGAAAAGTATAATAAAAAATTTTTGTTTATTTTGATACTTATTGTTTTGCTTACATTAGCTAATAGCCGAGGCATAAAAATTAAAAAAAAAAAAAAATATTAGAGGTTTTTCTATTTCTACTTATTAATTTTGTCAGTCATGCCATGTTTGAAACTGCATTAAGTGAAAAAAAATTAGATCGACGTTCAGTTATAGTTATACTCAAATAGATTTTTTTGAATACCTTTTTATTTATTATTTTTTTTTTTTTACATTTTTAAATTTATTAAAATGCAAAAAAAGATGCTCTATATGAATGACGATGACGTTGTGTAATTGTGTGTAGGAAATCTGACCAACCTGAAAACGCGATCGATCATTCCAGTGGACTTGAATGCGTTGATCTACTGGAACGCAAAGATACTGAGTGATTTCTATCGCGATCTGAACGTGCCGGACAAGGCGCTCAAGTACGACAACATAGCGAAAAAGTGGATTGAGGCGGTGACGGCGGTGTTATGGCACGAGGAGGTGGGCGCATGGCTGGATTACGACATGTTAAACGAGATCAAGCGCGACTATTTCTACCCGACCAACATCTCGCCGCTGTGGACCGGGTGTTTCGACGCTAAGAAAACCGAATATTTCGCGTCCCGGGTACTCAAGTATCTGGAGAAGACGCGGATAATGAACAACCTCGGTGGCATACCCACCACGCAGGAGCACTCTGGCGAGCAGTGGGACTATCCGAACGCGTGGCCGCCACTCCAGTACATCATGGTCATGGCACTGGACAACACGGGTGACAACTGGGCACAGGACTTGGCGTTCGAAATTGCTGAGCGGTGGATACGGTCCAACTACAAGGCATGGAACGAGACCTCCGCCATGTACGAAAAAGTAAGTGTCCAAAGTAAAATCCTAATGCAAACAACAATTATTTCAACACACAGACAAAAAAAAAATAAATATTTGTTGTTATTTATTTAAACCAGTGGTTCCTATTATTCTAGCAGAGTTTAATTCAGATACAAAAAAAAAATATCTAGATAAAATATATCAGACGACTTATTATAAATATACATCTAGGTTGAAATGAAGATAGAATATTTAATTTTAATGTAGATAAAAATTTAGATAAAAATGCCAGACATACTTCGCACCATGGGTATTCTTCACTCCTTGGGTGGGATATTTTTGGTGGGTGTATTGAATTTTAAAGTAATTTCTTCAATAAAACGATTTTGAGAGAGGCTTCAATTTATTCAAGACAACTTTACTTAAAAATTATAAATTTTGTTAAGATTTAATAAATAGATAAATATTAATAAATAGAATAAATATAATAAAGTTGTATTGTATAAAAAATAAATAGTTTTTACTCGCTCATATTTATATTCCAATTATTCACTGAGAACAGAAAAAAGTTTCCAAGAATTTTTTTTCACATTTTCAACATTGTATTATAACAAAAAACTTCTCATATTATTATTGTTTGTCTATACACAAATATTCATAAAATTTGAATTAAAAAATTATAGTTTCCTAGGATTTTTTGTCAAATTTTGGGCAGTTTTTCCTAAATTTCAAAAACTTCTTCATTTTACTCAGAATTTTTTTACCTTTAAAGTATTTATTTATCTATTCTTTAATTTTACTCTTAACTAAGTAATGTAAGTTAAAAATACATGGCCCTTGGAATGAGTTGAAATAATAAGGTGGAGTAGGATATCATATTTTAACAATTTTTAATATTTTCCCTATAATTTATAAAAAACAAAATAACAGACGTGTCTTAACAATTAATGTTTATTTTTTTTCCATCATTATCGAACTCTAAAATAAATATTGTAGTCCAAATATATTTTGTGGTAACAGCATATTATTATATGATTATTATAGGGAAATGGTTAAATAAATTATTGTTTTGTGTTCAAGAATACATGCCTACAACGAGATTTATTTAGATATTTATATTGAATATCAATGCCCATAATTTAAATCTTAGATAACAATTATCAGATACTTATTTACCTAGATGGGTGCTTAATTTGAATCTAGATAATTCATCTATAATATATCACCAAATACTACTTTTAGACACTCCCGACACTTTATCAACTTTGGATCAATCACGAAATTTCTTAAATTTAAGTTTCACGAGTTAAATCATTTCCCTGCTGGAATTTTATTAATGCATTCAAGTCTGTGTCCGGTATTTTTGGTGAGAAAATAAATAATTAATATTAGATATTTAAAAGATCACTTAATAGGAAATTTATTAAATAATTTAAATACAAATATAAATGTTATTATTTTCACGTTGACGGTGACGTAGTGTACTATTGTACTAACATACACCAACCATAAACACAAATTGCGTTCCTACATTAAAGTCGTACTGAGTACTATGTAATCAGAAAAATATGACACCTATATTTGAAAATTCAACTCGCTGATATATCGTATATTTTATATTTCCCGAGTGTTCTAAATATCACTACTAAAAAATATATTTAT
This sequence comes from Stegophylla sp. TES_Ste_2020, assembly GCA_025469315.1. Lineage (NCBI taxonomy): Eukaryota > Metazoa > Arthropoda > Insecta > Hemiptera > Aphididae > Stegophylla > Stegophylla sp. TES_Ste_2020. The sequence goes on along the minus strand of JAIPRM010000613.1, from coordinate 22,084 downwards.
TTGTAAATTTTGAAAAACTGTTGTTCAAAGTAGAAAAAGTTATCAAATTTAAAAAACAATTTGATGGACAACCTATGATAAGACCAATGACCACTAATAGTCCGCGGACCGTTGGTTGAGAAACACTAGCTTAAACTATAAATATAATGAAATATGTTGTTCGACTGCGGTATAAAAGTTAAAATTATGTAATAGAGGTATTTTTTTCATAGTCTCGATCATAATATTTCGTATAGATTTAAAATAAAAGAATGTTAATTAACGACGAAATGACAAGGAATTAAATTAAAAATAATTTTAATCATGATACAAACAATAGTTGTTATTAAGTCAATTGTCAATTGCGTCTATTTTTTAGAATTACTTCAAATGCATACATCTTTTGTAACAAAACATTTAAGGTCACTTTAAAAGGAGGTTTTATTGATTCCGCAGATTTAATATTGATTCCACCGGCTATTGATTATATATATATATATATATATATTCATTCTACCGAATATTTGATAATAAATTAAGAAGTTAATATACAGCTATTAAGCTTATAAATTGATCATATTCAATCGAAAATCAAAAACTAATTTAAATAATAAGTCTATAATATTAAGAAGATTACCATTGTCAATAAATAAAAATTCCTAAATCCTAAATCCTAATTTTTAAAATATTTTATTTCAATAACTTTATTACCATCATATTATGTTTTTATTTTATTAATTAAATACATATACATAGTCTTATTATAAATTTTTGTATTACTACTATGTAGAATAAATTTATAACCAAATAAAACTTTATTACATTTATTCATTAATTTATGCAAAATATCAAACATTTTCAAATATCAGGTGGAATCTACCGGCGTAATCGATGTATAGAAATATTTGGTGGAATCGATAACCGGCACAATCAATAGGTTTCTTACAGGTGAAAAGTCCTTTTCGGCGGAGTCGATATACACCCCTTAAAAAGGTGTACATCAATAAATTGCTGTCTGTAAAATTATTCGTTTAATTTTTTTTCACATCAATGCCACTTCCTAATTAATTTACTAATACATAATATTCATAATATCATTATCAAAGTAGTTTATTATATATGCTCAGTGAATTAAAGGCTCTTTATTTTTATCTAAAATGAATAAGTATCTTTCATTTACCCCAAACGAATAAAACAGTCCAAATTGTTCTTATAAATAGTAACACCTAAGTACGTTAAAAAATAATAAAGATTGGAAAAATTATTAGAAAAGCTGTTTAATAATGTATAAATACGGATAATTTTAGAACTAATTAATTTAAGGAAATTTTTATTTAAAAGTTTTTTAATAAAATAAATATATTATTATATAAATGAATGTTTTTTTATTTTTTGTTTATAAATTGAGTATCTAATTTTATTGTAATCCCGAAAATACGCATATACGTTTTTTTAAACATGTAAGTACATACTTTTGATTTTAAATTAAATTTGTAAATTGAAAAATAAGTCTTTATGGTGTATACAACTTCTTCCTTGTGCATTTGATGTAATTTTTTTTAGAATAACTTGAACGCACCGTCGCAAAAGTCTTATACCTTTTTATGTGACCTAACCTTAATGTTCCGATGTGAGAGATGTAAAATCTTTTTTTGTCCCATTTGTCCATCAAATGTTTATTTCATCTGCCATTTTTTGGCGCAATTGACATATATCCCATTGTTCTTATTAAACTGGAGCTCATAAAAATGTTTGTTTTACTTTTTTTTATCAGAGCTCATTCGCAGAAGATAATTCATTTCAGTTAATGTGTGATTATAATATTATTACATCTGTATTTTATTCAAAAATATTTATATTCTTCATTAATATTATAATAAAGGGTAATTTATAAAATCAATTGTAACAAATAGAATTATAAAAGTAATTGATATAATTCATAGAACATATGAGTAAAATGTAAATGAACATATAAATATAAAATTATATTTAAATTTAATAAACAAACGTACAACAGCAGTGCTCTTCAACCGGCGAGTTGCGACCACATTGCGGGTCACAAAAGTTTCAGAATCGGGTCATAATATACTTATAACAACTAAAAATAATATACAGTAAAAATGCGCTTTATTTATTTTTATGTCAATTGTGTAATAAATCGATAAAGTTCATTAACATCATCCTAAACTTTTATAAATGTATATAAAACATTAATTGTCAATGACCTGAGAAATAGTAAAACCACGATTGTGTGCGAACCACTTTGAGAACACGTATTTTATTTAAACTACAATAGTACGCCTTAAATATGAGTAATATGACACAATTGCATTTTCCTTAAACGATAAATCATTCCTTCAATAAAACGGTTCCGAGCAAAACTTCTATAAATTATACATAACAATAATAATTGCCAACTTTATATTGAGTATGTTTAACGTTTAACAATTTAGTAACAATTTTCAACCCAAAAAATAATAAATTTAATATGTTACAAAATAATAATGTAAATAAATCTGCCATTTTTTTAGATTTTATCATTTGGGTTGTGATTCCAACTTTAAAATAGCAAGAACTTTTCTGCTGAATAAGGAATTTAAATTTAATTTGAAAATTACAAAGAACGAGATATTTAAAACATTTCTATAACTATATTTATTCCAAAAATGGTCAAGTTTGTTGCACTACTGCTGATGATGAATGAAAATTATTGATAATAAAATACCATAAAAAAATTTTTCGACCAAAACTTATTCGTACCACTCAGAATCTAAAAATTATTACAATAATTATATAGTATAATAGTATACATATAATATGATATTCATCAGGCATAAAATTATTAAAAATGAAAGAACTTGTTAGTGTGTGACGTGTGTTATCATATGTATCAACTATTCAGTTGAGTTCAATGAGTTTTCTCTCAATAGTCGTGTGTCTGTTCGGAATCATGGATGTGACTTTTTTTGTAAGTTTCCAGAAATCGGACACAGGAATAACGATCCTTCCAAGGTGAGGTATAGCACGATTCCGTACGAGCCTTATTAGCATACGGAATCGTGCACAATTTATGATACATGAATCCATACGGTTTTTAACTAATATTTTTGTGCAATATTGTCATATAATTCACGAATCCTATATGAAAATCTATTACAATTATTTTTTTACTATCTTTTAATACTGTAACATCAGGCCCATATTTGTGAATTTGCCACCCGGAGGTAAAAAAAAAGCGTAAAACGTTAAAAAAAAAATAGCGATTTATACAATATAAATAAATAATTTAAAAGCCGCCTCCTCATTTTAGCCGTCCGAGGCAAATACACCCTGTTGCTCCTCTTAAATACGTCTCTGCTAATAATATATATAATACCAAAATCCTAGGCTAGCCCCTGATAATAATATTCATAATATTAAATAAAATAAAAAAAATTATAAATAAAAATAATAATAATACAATTATGAAAATATTATAATATTAAATTATTAATAAATGGCAACATTGTTCAGAAAATCGTACGGAACCATGTTGTTATTAGGGTAATTTTGACAATCCACTGTTTGTTAAAAATCGTACGAAATCGTGTCCCAAAAAAGGTAAAACATCCGGAATCGTGCTTTACTGCTTCTGCGGTGGTCTTTAAGAACAAATCAAGGATTGTTTTTAATATTAATGTGATTACAGAGAAAGCAGTCATACATGATACGACCATGTGAAATAAATGAGTGGAGTTTCGTGAAGTTCACATCGCGACGTTGCTTAATTCCTTATCTAATTTTCCAATAAACTATTGATGGTGTCTCTTGGGTATCGCTAATGTAGGCTTTTATAGTATGAAGTCAAATATGTATGTTGGTAATTAAAAGTACAACGATCGGGCAAAACAAAATATTATGAGCAAGTGGAAAATTACCTCTTTTTTTTTTTTCTGAAACATTTGTGTCGCAAAAAATAAATAAACACTAAAATACACAAATAGGTTCGATATGACATTTAAGATTCAGAGTACAAAAATATGGATAGTGGCTCTGAGTAAAATATGCTTTTGACATCTATGTCCAGTTCACTCCTCCGTTTAAACTATGAACTGACCTATCTTAATGTGGGATGTAATTTTAGGGGAGGCAGTAGGTACGCTCTTTATACCCTTGTAATTCAATTCATGAACATGTCCTAGGCATTATTCGGTACACTGGCTTTCGATTTTGAAAATTTCGTTTTCTTTTAAATTCTGAGCGAAGCAAACAAGTTAGTGTTTTTCAATTATGTTAACTTTTTTATTTTTATTTCTGTAAATAATTTTTCATATGGAACTACTTGTACAAAAGTTTCGAGTAGCTAATTTTTATAACCGGATTTTTCTCTAGATGGTACTTTAAAAAGGACATTTTTCAAATTTTTCAATCGTTTTCCCTAAATTTTGAAAAAACTACCCCAAATTTGACAAAAAATACTCGGATACTATCTTTTTTTATTCCAAACTTTATGAAGATTTAAGCATAGATAGACAATAATATAAGAAATAATTTTGCTTAAAAAAATTTTAAAAATGTGAAAAAAAAACATTTTGAAAATTTTTAACACTTTTTTTTTTATATTTTTTTTTCTTTTCTTTACTTATTAGATAAAAAAAATTAAAGTTAAGTCAAGTAAAGCAAAAATAAGTAAAGTGTAGACAGGAAGGCCGGACTACCCACGCACCATGGGTATTCTTCACTTCTCGGGTCAGATATTCTTGATGGGTGTGTTAAAAATGACGACTATTATTGTTCTTTATATTACTAATTTCCTTTGCTCAGAATCGTATTATTGAAGGAATTATTTATCGTTTTTTTTTAAATTCAACACATCCACAATGAGTATATGATATATATGAGGAGCGAAGAATATCCGTGGTGTGAAGTATATCCAGTTTTTTTTTTAGTTAAAATTAGTAGTATTATTATTCCTGACCGTGATTTATAGATTATTATTAATTATAGTTACTATTTGTTTACTATTTTTATTTAAGTGGGTGTGAAATGCGTTGTCAGTATTATTATAATAGGTGTTTCAATTTATCTTGTTTATTAGTCATACAGCGGCATCCGTGTTAAAGAATAATTTCATAAATTTAATTAGATTAAAATAATTTCTTTAGTAAAAATTCAAAATGAAAATAAACAAAATAATACATGTATGATAAATTGTACTAATTCAGAAATATTCTCGAAATGAAATAATTTGATGTGTGAGATTTTTTTCAAGGTTTAACCAGGTGATGTGCATATATGTTGTTATATAGTGTTGCAATTTTAAACAACTAATGTAAAAAAAAATGTGGCTCTTATTATTCCCCACTCCCCGAGATGGAAAACTGGGGAAGGTATTACCAAGAGATTATCCCCCCTCTCCATCATATTTATATCGGTGGTATGTATTTTTGGTAAAATCAGCTTCTAACAATTTTTCACACTCTCTTATAAAAAGTTAACATGACGCTCTTAATCTTAACACGTACCTTTTCAATTATTAATTAGTATTTATCATTGCCACATCATTATACTGTACTATAATATGTACATATTATTTCGACAGTACGACGCCACTATACCCGGAGGACATGGTAGCGGTGGTGAATATGTGGTGCAGTCGGGTTTCGGCTGGACCAATGGTATTATAATGGAGTTCCTACAAAAGTATGGATCTCGTGTCACTGTCGAGGACAAGTTTTCCGAAGCTTCGCAGGTCATGGCCAGCGCGACAGGCAGTGACAGCAGTAGCAACGATTACAACACCAAGACTGTATCGTCCGCGACGCAAGTCATGACGGCCACACTCGCGATACTGGCCACGATATCGGCCGGATGCATAGGGTGAGGTGAGTGTCGTCTTCTTTTGACCTATTTTATATCATTGAAGTGGGTAACTTCTAGATCATTGTCGATCGATCTTCTTTCCACGGTAACCCGGAAAATTACACATATACTAATTAGAGCGTCTTTTCTAATTAAATAAAGAATATCCTATAGATAAATGAGTACCTACTTAATTAGTGTTATTAGCTGAGTGAGTTTTTCACATTTTTTAATTAGTTAAAATTATACTTAAGTAATACCCATAAAAAACTAATTATTACATTAAGTTAAAGTAAATTAAAAATATAGATGAATTTGAGTAACTAAGTTGAGTTACTCTTTTAGGGAAAAAATGTTTGATTTAAATTAAAAGTTATTGAGTTAGATACCTATTTATATTATGTTTTATTTTCCTTTGACTCCCGCTATAAAAATATTGTAATGATAATGGTATTAACGTAAAAACATTACTAATCTTTGTCGAAAAGAACCAAGTCAATTTTAAGTGCTGACGAAATTTATTGATTGTTTTATTTTGTGGTATTTTATTGTTATCACTTTACATTCTGAACGAAGTTTTGGAAAAAACTACTCTAAATTTGACAAAAAAGACTTGGAAACCATCATTTTTTGATCAGAACTTTGTAAAAATTTAAACTTAGGTAGACAATAATATAAGAAATTTTGACATAAGAAAATTTTGAAAATGTGAAGAAAAAATTTTGGATATTTTTCTAACATTTTTTTTCTTATTAAATTTTTTTTCTTTATTTATTAGATTAAAAAAAAAAAAGTAAAGTAAAACAAAGCAAAGCAAAGTTAAGTTAAGGCAAGAAAATCGGACATACTTCGCACCACGGATCTTCTTCGCTCTTCGGGTCAGATACTCATGGTAAGTGTGTTCAAAACGACGACCATTATTGATCTTTATATTATTGACTTCTTTCGTACAAAATCAATTTATTGAAGAAATTATTTATCATTTCTTTAAAATTCCACAAACCCACCAAGAGTATCTGACCCAAAGAGTGAAGAATATCCGTGGTGCGAAGTATGTCCGGCTTTCTTGCCTTTACTTTACTTTGCTTTGCTTTGCTTTTTATTAATAATATTAAAATTTTTCCAACAAACATTTTCAATTATAAAATATAACTTTACATTTTAAAACGTATCTGTCATCCGTAAATTAGGAAACACCAACTCAGGTTTACATCGAACGTTACACAATTGCGCACTTTTTACCTTTTACCTGAAAAAAACAACACGATTGTGCCACTTTTACAAAAATGAAGCTCATTATAACTGATAATCCAGTCTAAAATAAATAATATTCATCTAAAAATAAAGGAATAAAATGAATTCATAATAAAAATTTATAATAATATTGATACTTATCTATAATTTTATAAAATTCAAAAAAATTCCCATCATTAATAATAAAGTAATACATATTATTGTCAAAAATAAATAATATTAATAATTAATAATAATTTTAGTTATACATAATTTAATTTTGTTTGATGCGCAATCAATATTTACGAATACCTACACGCGTGTAGTGATGTGCCACTAGGAATATTCCCTCAAAAATGGTTAAGTAAATTTCTTGAATGTGACTGTATAATTAATACTAGTGTGAGACAGTAATAGTAAATGTACTTTATTTCTCATCAAAAATTAGCTACTCTGCTTTGTGAATCAACATAATATTGATAAACAATATAAGTAACTATTAGCACGGTCTTAGGTCTTAGAAGATATTACCAACATTATTTTTAAACAAATATTTTAATAAGAGATGTTATTTCTTTTAATAAAGTAGGTATTAGGTAATGGTTATTTTATTTGGTTCTATTTTAAAATATAATGAAATTAGTTTAATTTTTATTATTTTTGAAAGACTAGTAAAAAGGGAAGAAATAGTCACTTATTTTTAATTTTGGTTTTATAATTATATAATTAGTACATTGAAATTAAAACATTTAATACGTATTGGTTTATAAAACATTTTAAGTGTAAATAATATAATTATAATAATTTACAAATATAGGTATGCTATATTTTTTATTCAATAAATCATAATTTAAAAAAATATGTATTATGTTCCCAATAAATTCCCGATCCGGGAAATATTCCCGGAGAACTTCCCGTAATTAAATTCCCGTGAATTTGCACATCACTATAGGCTTGTTACATTATACTAATAAAATATACTACATTAAATTCACTATAAAACAATTGTTAATCTCTTTAAATCCAACAATATCAAACAAAATTGTTCAAAGCTAAATAGATAAAAGTTGCGTAATCGTGTTATGTTTGCTCAATTATAAAAAGGTAAAAAGTGCGCAATCGTGCTGCACCAGTTTACATCACCACGAGAATAAACGAACTGATTGCCTAAATCACAGTAGACATTTTTAAGTAGAAAGTGAGCAGTAAAACTCATCAAGGATAACTTAAAAACAATATTTTAATCGCATTTTTTAAAACATTTTAATGACAATGGTTTTTATTATTTAAAATGATATAATAATAATTTTACTGTAAATTCGAATACGTTTTGCAAAATAATGGACGTATTTTTTTTAGATTTTTAGATTTAAATTACTCACAATTTATAAAAATCAAAAACTCATCATATTTTAGGAAAAAGTTATTCTGTGTCCTAAGAATTAACTTCCGAAATAAATACATTTTGTTAACTTCTGGTATGGTTTACATAGCTTATAATTTAAAAATAAGTTGCATTAATATTCAGTATTTCACCATGTCTTCTCATATGAGTAAGTATAATTCCTAAAATCCAATTCATTTCATCTACTATATATGGAAAAAGTACATATAAAAGTAAAGTGGATGACAATTATCTTTAATACCACTAATTTCACCCCTCTTCTATCATGAAATTCTTGATCAATTTGCATTATTATGTATAACAATGTTTGCTGAAATTTATGATTTTATCTCCATCACTCTTAAAATGTATTATTATTCACACCGTATTCGTATTTAAATTATTTTTTTTATTTAAAATATTTTTTTTTTCTAGTTTTCTTTCACTCGCAATATTTTATGTTCGTTTTCTTATAATTATTAACAGAAAAAAAAAATATTGTCATAGAACCTCGTGACTCATTGCTGCCCATTTAGATAGGTTTCGAGTGAAGGCCGACAATTTTCCGCCACTTACCTACCCATACAAAATAAAACCTGAAGTTAAATGAACAATTGACTTCGTTGACATCGTCACGTCATTAATGGCAACAAATTAAATTTTTTCGTGGGTTTCCTGACTTGTCAGTTGTCGGTTAACGAATGGGGGGGGGGCTCTTTAAATTAAAATAAATATTTTACTTTAATAAAGTTTATAATATATTCAATAATAATAATAATAATTGAATGACAATTAAATTAGATTTGTTTTAGGCTATAGACTAAATAAATGTGTAAATTTGTTATTACGCATAATATGTCCTAATAAAAACGTGTCCGAGCGTGTAACCGTATGAAATCTAGCACGTGCCGTTGTTCAAATTTATTGTCGAAAGACATTTTCGCTCTACTAACGAGCCTTAGTGGCTCGATTTATTATTATTATTTTTTTTGCGTGACATTCAATAAAAACTCTGTCAAATATACTAAGTTGTACGTATCTACCACTATATCATGTGCAACGAACAATATTCTGTCAACGTGTAGGGTATATCAATATCATAGACATTTCTGTGAAGATGGCGATGTCTTACCCAGCTAGAAATTTTTTTGTTGTACAAACGAGTTTTTGTTTTTCCATACTTTTATTTCACTTGTAGGTAGGCTACTGATAAAAAAAAATAAAATAATTACACATTAAACGACAATGAACTGTGTATTACGGTATTACAGCCTTAATTTGACTGAACTGTCGTAACTATAGTCGACAATAGAAGAGCACAATATTCTGTATTGAGTGAACCAATACAGTGTTTCATATATCAATACATTTCCGTTAATTCCACTAAAAGAAAAAATTATTCTCAGTTTCGAATAATACAAAAACCGTATAATAAATTTTAAATAAACTGTCTATTTTATTTAATGGACAAATCAAATTATATTTTTAAAAATATTTTTAACTTGAGTTCTAGTATAATGAATATTGTGTAATATTGATTGTGCTAACCACGATGCTAATCTATTTTCCTTTATAAATCTATAATGGTCTATACAACTTCTTAAAGGGTGATAATAATTATACAGTATAACATTATAAAATAAACTTTTTATTGTTTCGTGAAAACCAATTGTAATACAAGTTGTTTAAATGGTTTACCAATTAATTAAGTTCTTGTGTTATAAGTAAAGTAATTGTTTAAACATAAACCACTTACTATCTAAATAAATTATGTCAAGAAACTACATGGAATACTGCGGGATACAATATGTATGATAACGTAAAATTTTAAAGTAAAATTATTGTGGTACAAAAATCATTGCATATTAACAGAATATTACAAAATATACGAGTATTAATATTGAATAATCTGTTTTTTTAACACATTAATTGCATATTTTGTTTATCATATTAATAATCGATTTATGTATTTTATTTTATTTGTTTCAGAAGTTTACAAGTTAAATTATTTAATTAAATTATAAGAACATTCCCTTATGAAAAATCGGAAGGATCTCTTAATTATCAGGTCAGACGTATTTAACAAAGAAGTTTATGTAGTTGATCAATAATTTATTTTTGTGCTATCACATATATTAGCCTAATATTTTTGTTTTTTGTTTAAATTTTTTTTTTTTTTTTGTCTTTTTTTTTGTTTTTGTACAAGTGAGTTAGTGTTTATGCTTTAATTTATCTGCACATGCAATTTTTATGAGTTTAAATGATAAAATTATATGGGCTAAAGAAACATTCCCCAGTAAAACAAAAAGACCAACATCGCACAGATCTAAAAATTTTTAATCTGAATCTACTAGTGTTTTTATTATAATAATAGTCTATTAACTATTAATTAATGGAGTTTAAGTTCCTTGGAGCAATCGTATTGCTGTGAATTCAACCAAATTAATTAGAGTTGTTTGCGCAGTATATTGCTTAAAATGTTTAATTGAAAATAAAACAGAGTGATTTAATACGTTAAGGTTTTAAATTATAGTTTAGCACGTTTTAGTGAGATTTAAACAAATTGCGCGTATTTTATCTAATGAGTAACAAAATGTGTACATGCCTCGTATAGTCGGGTTATAATATGTTTCGTTATCTTTCTTTTTCCTATTTTTCCGTATTACGCATTTTTGACATCCACCCCGTATGTATATTTTAAATAACATACTTAGGTACTTCTATCGTCAATTCGTTCTGATCGTCTAGTAATAGAGAGACTCTCGGTTAAAAAAAATCAATATTTTTCTCGTACTCTGATTTATATATTATATAATATACATAGATATTTATTTTTTTCTTATTACTTAGTAGATAGTATTGTTACGTATAACTAGTTGTATACAACCATTATGACCATTATAACTATTTTTAATTTATTAATTTATTTTTATTCTTTTAGATTATACCTAGCATAAATTAATCTTATAGTTTTTAAAATGTAATGTTAAAAAAAAAGGCTTCACGAACTGAATGCAAAATTAACAACAGTAGGGTACAGCATTATTTCTTGAAATTATTTTTTAATTTTAATAGATGGTAATTTGCGCTGAAAACAAAACGATGTGATACCTAACGTATAATAAAATTATAAAATGCGAAAGAAAGAATAAACTAATACACAATCGCGACATTATTATATTGACATTGCATGTAGGTATTCGTTTCTTGATTTCCAAATTATGAAGAACATAATATAATAAATTATTAAACAATGGTGCTGTGTATATCGACTATATCTAAATAGTTGGCTCAAATTAATTGTAATTGTTATATGATTAATTTTTGTTTTTAACAATATATTATAGTGCAAATAGGGATTTTTGTCATATTATATACCGCTTCTCAGTAGTTCCTATGTGGTAGAATCCTAGTAATTTTAATACATGATAATATTAACAAACATCGTCATTAACATTTTAGCTGTATTGTTAATATACATGCATATCATACACACACAAACACACTGTACGCATTCACACACACACACACACACACACACACACACACACACACACACACACACATACACACACACACACGCACACGCACACGCGCGCACACACACACACACACACACACACACACACACACACACATACACGCACATTGTATCATGTTCATGGGTTATTTTTCACTTTCGCGCTGCAATCAAATCTAGTCAATCATCGATCGTTAATAACACCATTAACAGTACTGGTACGATTATTCCTTTAATTATATTTAAACAATCATTCGACATATCCATCTATACCTGCCCAAGTAATTGCGAAAGAGAGTCAGACTCATAGATATTATCGAAGTTAATAACATTTGAGTACGGCGCGTACAAAAAAGGAAAAATAATCGGACATTTCTGGCTTTTTAACCGGAGATAAAAGTCACACTTTTGTTTCTGTAACATACATACCGATTTCTTAATCAAGTGTTGTTAGTGTCATACACACACACACACACACATCACCTATATTAATTCAACAAAAATGATTGTAGAAAGCAGCATGACTGTAAGAATCCCCTCTCCATTCATTTAATTTTGGTTATTATAGTGGCATTATTTTTTAAAATTATTTTTCGATGAGATTCGACGTTGAAATTTCACACATTTTGTTACTTTATTTCGTCTTATCACGTTGAATAATAATGTAACTAATATGTAATTTAAAATTTATCATCCGTTTTTCTTTATATCACGAACAATTTTTATCTATTCACCGGTAGAACTTCTTTTACTATTTATATACCTACATATATTATGTGTAGTGGCTATAGTACAAAAACAAAAGTAAATACCTTCGTTGTTACCATGACATAAATATTGTTTAAGCGCAGCTATAAGTGTTTCGTTGATTTGATATACATACGATCATAATGTAAACCGATAGGGGGAATTATACGTGCATTATAAGTGCATTTAGACATTTTATTTATTTATTATTTATATTCATGTTATATACACATAATTGTGTTCGTGTGTATATATGCATATTAATTTGTGTGTATGTGTGTGTATCATATGTACATAAATAAGAGAGATAATTTTTTTTTAATAAAAGAGAAAAAATAGTAAAACACTTTGCGCACCAATTTGTACCTGCTTGCTATGTTACCATTTTTACTTTTTACTTTAATAATTATTAATATTTACATTCATCAAGTTTATTATGTGTTTATATACGTATAATATAAATATGCATAATTATTTATTTATATTATACGTATCATTTTATATGCACGTATCATACCGTAAAAATATATATTATAATAATATAGGCTTCACTTGTGTGTAAAATGTTGTTTTCAATAATCTGCGCTAAACATGTTCATTAATCGCCTTTTAAAAATGTATCCATCTAATCAGTTAGTTATTAATTATTTTTTTGTTTTCTAAAGCCTTTATTTTATAACGTATTGATATTAATTTGTACAACTAGGCTTTTAATTGTTTGTTCTCTTGTTTCTCTCCAATATTATAATTATTATTATTATTATGTTTATTATTATTATTAATACTATTATTTCGCTTTTATCATTATTCATTATAATTTTAATTTAGTAGTCGTAATCAATAAAATTGTAGAATTGATACACTTATTTATTTAACAATTTTTGTACAAAACGCGTTGCGATCATTGGTTCGGGGACGCGTCATGTAGTAATAATTTTTTATTAATTATATAATATTATAGTATCACACGTTGTGTTTGCTGCAATACATAAATAACAGCCGGCCATCTACCGAACCAATCATCCCATCGTATTTTTTTTTTTATTATTATTATTTACAGTTAACATATATTTTTTTTTTTTTTAGTAAAAGTTTGTTGTGTTTTTTTTCTTTTTTCGTTTTCACCCGTAACACAAAATATATAAAAATAACATATTATACCTACATACATTGCTAAATACATAGCGTAGTTTGGTCCGACTTACATATTCCGTTCGGGAAATCGCCTATAATATTTGTATTATTATTATTAAAATTATTAATTTATTATTATTATAGTGTATGCGCGATTCCCTAGGATTGTGTTGTCGGACGATTATAGTCTCACAACGTTGTTTACCAAATAATTTGTATTGTATCATATTATTATAATATATAATATTATATATACATAATATATATGTGATTATACATATATTTATTTATATATACATATACGTATAATATTATTATTTGTTCATCTTTTTATTATTATTATTATTATTATTATTATTATTATTATTATTGCTATTATTATTCGTTATTACCAAACCTATTCTCGAAATATATAATATAATTATGTATACTATAATATATTATATATGAATAAATACGAATACGTTCAATGTGTACCTTTAGTGGTCACACTTATTCCTTAAAAAAAAAAAAAAAAAAACAGTAATAATAATAATATTACAATGGTCGATTGCAAAAAGAAAGTGATTAACATACCTAATAATATTATTATTTTTTCCTTCATTTTTGAGTGTGTGGTTTTTGCATATTACAATCATCGAGTTACATACCAGAATTACATACAACTACCTTTAATACCCAGTAGTAATTTGATCTCATATTATTATTATTTATTTAGTGCCTCGATCCCGAGAACATTACGCCTACTAGCGAATGACATTGGCTGTATATATACATATATTCTAATAGTAGTTACTACTGCGACAACTGCAACGACAACAATAACAATGTATAATATACAATATATATTGCATATCCAAACGCATACAAATACCTACCTAATAATTATTATATAGTTTTGTGCATGCTTAGTTGTTGGTGGGCAAGCACCGTTGTTGTTGAACGTAATTCTGGCTTTAATCATTAGCAGTGCATATACATTATCGACATCATCAGGTAATACTATGATAATAATAATTATTCGTTTATTTTGTAGTATAATAATAACAATATTCTAGTATAACGTTGTGTGCTTAGTAGTTCGATAATAATAACAACTTCGTATATATAGTGTATTACCCGTCGTATTGGTGGCGCCGAACTTCATTTCATCCTGGTGTTGCCGTGTCGTTACAATTAATGTATAAAAAACCGCACACCGCAATATCGTACTCACGGCGGTACGCATAACAAAATATATGGCTAGAAAGTAGGTTAGCCAGATTAAATTCGTCTAAATCCAGGAAGTATTTTATTCGGTTTTTTAATTTGAATATTCATTTCTTTAGAGCGGGAATCATACAAAAATAATTAATTTTAATTGCTCGCAATATGATCAGGGTTTTTTTTTTTAATTATTTATTTCACTTTAATTCTGATTTATACGTGTTAAGTTTAACATTAAATTCATGCAATATCAATAAATAATATTCGGAATTTTCTGAGTTCCGGTTTCAGCTACGTCAAGTTGGATTAGTTAAAGCTCATTCTTAGCAATACAGTTTCGTATCAGCAGATTTCAATTCTTTAAATTTGTCCGTGTCCACGTTTATTAGAGAAAGAAAATACAAGTTCAACAGAAGCATTCGAACTAGGGAAACAAAACAAATTCGACACAAATGTAATGGCGTTGAAAATTCCGCCTCGACATCTGATGAGTGTTTCGAAAACAAACGATCGTTTATCTTCCGTGGCAATTGGTGAGGTCATTCATCATTTTGTCAATTTAGAACTTTTAGACCTATGACTTTTTCGCCAAATCACAATTTCAACTGCTAAAACTGAAAATCCCAAATCGCTTTATTGCTCTGAAACACTCGCTAATCTTTCATACATGACAATGTCCTGGCGTACACATGCCTTTACGGTTTTTATGAATTTCGAAACGCGATTAGGTATATAAAATAATTCAGTCGACGACTATTCGATGACTAATGAAAATGATATATTCATGTAAACTCACGGTTACATTAACGACAAAAAATAAAAAATAAATAAATACATTTTATTTCACTTAACGTATAACATTCTATTAGTAAAATAATATTCTCTTAGATACAATATTAAACTTTTCATACGAATCGGGTTCGCAAAACCTGCGACGCCACGACATAAAATCGAACCTTTGCGCTTCCTCCTCACCCGGTCCTTATTTCGTTCAACTAATAAATCCCCAGCGTCAAGGGCAATTTATAAACATGGCAATGTCACTGGGAATCAATAACATTGGCGCCACCGATCGACAAATCCAAGACGGTAAGTTCTCTGCACAGATGTTGTCTCCAGATAAGAGCTAAAACAACACATACATCGTGATTGTATATATATATATATATATACAGGACCTTTCCTTCCGATCTGCCCTAACAAAGGACTGCAGAACACTCGTATTTAAAATAAGTTCCTATAATTTATAATTATATATTTTCTATAGCGTTGTTTAACAGCCGATGACGTCAACGTGTATAATTTTTATCTTTACTACAGATTGGTCACATGTAAAATCACGTTCACATAATCGTTCGTACAATTGGCGAGAAGTTTTTTTAATCGTAGACCGGTAGAATTAGGAGGGTGGGGAAGCACACAGAAAGAAGATGCTACAACTCATTTATTTCGCTGTCGTAATCGAAGTGAATCTTCTAGATTTATTTATCTCGGCGGACGCAATAGGAACGTGTATTGCATTTTTATTTTAAAAATTCAAATTAACTCTCGATTTTCAACGAAAATGATCATGTAAAACAAAATATTTAATTTTACCACATTAAACTTATCATAGTCTTATAAAATTTCGAGCAGAAGTTTTTATTCCATCACAGAGATAACTTTAAATTTTTTCTGAAATATCAACCGTGAGTCCACCAATATAATATTAAATTACCATCCATGACATTTTAAATCTTTCTTCAAATGCTACAAAATTTTTCATATGTGAACCCCATTCCTATTCGATATTGTGAATTTTTATTTGGAAAAACATATTTTTCTTCTTATAAAAATCGGAAATATTAGTAAGTGCCTACAAAGAAAACCTGCATACACAGAAAACTTATTAAAATTTCTTATTAAACCACTTTAGAGTAAATTTAAAAACTATTTTTAGGACGCTTTGTTAAGCTACCTACTCAATCGTCCACGACTAGGGAAATTAACGTTTTTCGGGAAAATCTATTCACGCTTTTTCACGGTTATGATTGGGACTGGGGGAAGGGGAGGATTCTTATGAAAAATTTTATCACCTCCCGAACTCACCGCTGTCTTTTGTCAATCTCTTCACAGTAGCTGGTACAACAAAATACACGTCTGTTGAACGCAACAATAGTCATTTCCACAATATTACTCTTCGCATAAATTATTTTTCCACGTGACGCACTCAAATCAAATTGCCGTTTTACTATCGTAATTTTATACTACATATACGGCACGTCAAAAACATTCAAATCTCAGTGAAAACGGTAAAATATGTCATAAACTTAAGTTTCTCGAAATTCACTTCAGATTTCCTGATCCAAAAACCATTGAAATTACAAAATCGAAACGTTCATCAATTGTATTTACGACAGTGTTTCGTGATACGATATTATTCCCCCAGCTCCATTCTGAGTCATTTTCCGAACGCAATGATTTATCGCTGCTTTCGATTATTTTGAAACAATAGCGTGTACAAAAGTAGCACGCTCTATAGGTGAGCTTATAGTAATAGACAGTAGTTTAAACATCCAATACCAGATTTTTTTTTTTTTTTTTTTTTGTCAAACACGATGTCGAAACAGTGCAACAATAATATTTGTAGACGCCATTAGCCAATTACAATTTACTCGGTGAACGGTATACGTCAGTGGTTCCCAGCTTATTTTAAACTATTCTCCCCTTGTAATTTTTCAAAAATCTTATTCCCCTTAAATTAGAGTTTTGACTTTTTTTGTTAGCTGTACAAATAAATTATACAAAATAACCAGAAGTATACGTATACTATTCAAATACTGAATTTTTATTTTCAATATTTTATAAATTAGATGTAAATCAACTCAATAATTCATAATATTAAATATAAGAACGAATTATTAAATATAAAAACAGAAATAATCATTTAAAATTTAAATATTAATTAAACGAGACAAGGAAATTTAAAATTTATAATTAACACAATATTAACAAAAAAAAAATTCTCATTTTTTTCACTAACATTTAATTCCCCTCTGTACAGCATCTTAACTAACCCTAGAGGGTAAATCCCCCCCTCCGTTTGGGACCTACAAAATTTTTTTTTTCGCACAGATACGCAAGTCAATTCCATAACGAAGTGAGTAAAACTGTAAAAACACCAGATTTCTCAGATATGTTCAGTGGTAAAAAGATAATTCGTATAAAAAAAAAAAAAAATAGGTTCATAGACGTTTCAATCCTGGAAAATTAAAACTGAAAAAGAACATAATGTAGTTTTCGGGAGCTATTTTGTCCATATGACACGTTTACCCCCACCCCATGGGAAAATTCGTTCAAAATTCTCTAAGATATCGAATTCTGTCGTAATCCTAACGCTAGTGAATTCTGAAAAACTTTTTCAATCTTACGACCAATCTAGTAGCAGGCATTAGTAAATATATTGGTATGACAGCAACTTTACCAAAATCTGTACTTGTAGCGCATTCACGAAAAAATTGACAAATCCAATTTTATTCCATGATAATATGATGTCAGCCGTAAAGGATTTCCAGAAGAAAACCATACTGATAGTAGCTGGCACAAGTAATAAACATAAGTTACTACCGTTTGACGTCATGACATGCGTATCACAGATTTGCTGTCATACCTAAGCCATGGTCACCGGCAGCCCAACGTTCGATAACGATTCATTTTATGCAATAATAATTATACTATTATTATAACCCAACGAAGAACGGACGCATTTGGTCTGTGTGGAAAACAATGTTTGAAAAAAAAAAAATAGGAATATATCTTTTTTTCGTAAGAAACCGAAGGGATCGCTTACGAGCGGACCGAAATAACGTAAAATCACGTTGACGTTCATCGACACGTTAAGCGTTATATTCCGCCTTGTTCTTGGACGGAATTCCCGTGGCAAAGATAGGGGAGGGGAGACGGGTGCGATGACTCTTAAATAACGCGTACTGGCCGATCACGTCGACTGCCGCAGTAAAGTAAGTTGTATCTCGATTTTTCGCATTTTTCGCATTTTTTTTTTTTTTTTTGTTAAATTGACAATACGCGTTTTCTTTGATTGCAAATGAAAACGGTAGTAATTCGATCAATAGATGATTGGAAAAGGAAGAGAGAGGGTAATATTAGACGTTTTTTTCCCAAGGCTTTTTCAAATCAGAGGTGAGAATATATTGATTTTGATTACGACTAAAAATTAAAAGAAAACGAAAATTTTTGTAATTTGCGGTTGCCGTTTGTAAAAATTCCACAAATCGTGAAAATAAACAGAGAAAGTAATTTATTTGATAAAAATGTAGTAGGTATAAATATTATTTTTTTTTTAAATCGTGCGTATAAACAGTCTCGAAAAAAATTGATTAGGTAAAAGTCGTTAAGTCGTTGATCGAAACAAGCCGCGCGGTGGTATACACTGCGCAGTGTTAAGTATGAAATACATTACCCTCCCTTCGCCTACTGATATTTCCGTGGGGCTCTACAACTCGATCGTTACGTAACTTCTTTGATTTATTCACCAGAGTCAACGCGTTAAGGAAAACTAAAAATCGAGATACACAACTTTCTTCGCCAAGGCGATCGACTGCAACTAGTCATCCACGCACACCAGTCCCACGGGGGCATCCCTAATTAGGGAGGGTCAACTCTTTCTCCAAATTCTATCGGATCACTTTAGCTCAATTCAAAAACGTTCTATTAGGTACATTTTAGTTTTTACAGTGTGATTTTACATTTTATTCTTTTATCTTTTATTTGTACACGTTTTCGTATATAAATACTTGTCCAAAAGTTTCGACTAGCAATTTTTTGAAGCCGGATTTTTTTTTGAATTGTTTATTAGAAAGGCCTTTTTTCAAATTCTCAATTGTTTTCTCAAAATTTGAGAAAACTACCCAAAAACTTGACAAAAAACGATTCGAAACTATCTTTTTTTAATCGAAACTTTATGAAAATTTAAATATACATAGAAAATAATATGATAAATATTTAGGCACAAGAAAATTTTAAAAATGTGATAACAAAATTTAAACAATTGTTTTTAACACCTTTTTTTCTTATCAATTTTTTTTTATTTTTAGTAAAATTTTCTTTTTTTCTTTTCTTTATTTATTGGATAAAAAAGAGTAAAGTAGAGTAAAGCATACTAAAGTAGAGTAAAGTAAAGTATAGTAGAGTAAAGTAGAGTAAAGTAAAGTATAGTAAAGTGTAGTAAAGTAAAGTAAAGCAAAATAAAGTAAATTATAGACAAGAAAGTCGGATATTTCACACCATGAGTATTCTTTGCTTATCGAATAAGATACTCGTGTTGGGCGTGTTGAAAATGACAACTATTATTGTTCCCTATATTATTAAAGTGTGTTAACACTTTGCTCAGAGTCAAATAATTGAAGAAATGATTTATAGTTTTTTTTAAAATTCAACACACCTACCGAGAATATCTGACCCAAGAAACGAAGAATACCCTTGATATGAAGTACATCCGGCTTTCTTTTTATACGCATAATAGTTGCACGATTTTTTATTTTTCCATACCCGAGAAAATGTATTCCGGCTGACAATAATAACAACGACGGTGATTTTTACATGTTTTTTTTTCGTTTTTCTAGATTCGCGGTCTACAAGAAACGGTACCAACTGTACGCGTCCGACCGCGCCCTGTGCAAGAAACTATGTGGCGGTTACACGGAGCTCAAAGACCTAACGAGCGACTGAACGCGATCCGTCGTCATCACCGTTGTCGTCCACGTCACCGTTCCTCGTTCTGCTGCACACACACGCCTCCTGATCGTCAGCCGGTCCTCGAATGGACTCCGTCGTCCGCCGCCGCCCAAAACACGTGCGAGCGTAGGTAGTAGGCACACTACATCAGCTATAGTACATGTTATAGTTCACAGGTCCGGATTGGAAAGCGAAAACGGCTTGAGCCTTCCATTTTTTTTATTTATTTTTTTGACCCAATAATTTGTATTTATTATTTTTTTTTTTTCATTTAAATCGGGGGTTCTCAAATGAGGGGAGGGGGGTCTAAGCTCTTTAGGCAGGCGTGACGAAATTCCAGTGGTATGAAATTTAACTTTAATCTTTAATAATTCGAAAAATATGACGACTTACTGGTTTTTAAATTAATATTATATAATATATGTATAAGTATTACATATATACAGTATTACGCGAGCATATATTACGATAGACATTATCTTTTGTGCATAACTAGCTCTTCTTTTTCATCTTCTCTCTCTCTTTTTTTTTTCTGCTGTTCAAACTACTTAGTAAGAATAGAATAAAAAAATAAATAATGATCTCATTCAAAAGTATAAAAAGAAGTTGGGCCTTAAAAATTTAAGAACCTTTGATTATTTAGATAAGAAAAAATAAATATATTTGACTATTCTACTTTGTATACGGTATCAAAATCGAGTAAAAGCCATTTATGTGTTTCCTGAATAAAACTTATATAAATCAGTTTATTATTTTATAAATCCTTAGGTCCATTTCGCCGTAAATCCGGATCTGTAGACCAACCGTCATTTTCTGGCGGACACCGGCCGCTCCCTCCCCCGGATCTTCACGGGACGAGGTAGGGATCGGAATAATTGATTTGTGTATAGGCTTCGTTCGTTTTATTTATTATATTTTCTCCCGCATTATAATACTATTACGATGTGCTATGCTCGGACTCGGGCCCAAGTCCACATGTTTGTTATCGATTATTTTTTAATATAATTGTTGTCATTGTTATTATTATTATAATTATTTATTACTGTAGCGACGATGCCGCGCGCGTCGTTCATTCTCGCGCAGTCGACGGACTTGTATTTTATATAATTTACATAATAAATAGAATATAACATTTACATTTAATAATAATAGTATAGAAGTATCGCGCGTGTCGACGTGTGTCTAGTCCGCGGACATCTAGTATTTATATGTTATGCTGATGTTTTTTTCTTTCTTTCATTTATGAATTCTTAGATCAGGTCGAGGCGTCTCGCGAAATCCGACGTAGAGCGATAAATAATTACTGC
>JAIPRM010000612.1:0-51417 GCA_025469315.1 Stegophylla sp. TES_Ste_2020 | reverse complement strand
TTTCAAAAAGTTATTGATCGAAACTTTTGGACAAGTATTTCTATACGAAAAGTTGTACACAGAAAAAAAAATAAAATAAACATCATTGTAAAAACACTAGCTTCTTCACTTCGCTCAGAATCTAAAATGTTTGGACATTATTCTTATTAATTTTTTTAATTAACTTCCTTCGTTCAGAATCGTTTTATTGAAGAAATTATTTATCGTTTATTTAAAATTCAATACACCCGTCAAGAGAATCCCACCCATCGTGCGAAGTATGTCCGGCTTTTTCAATAGCTAGAAAGAAATGTATATATGTATTATTTATACGATTCGGACGATTCCTATTGGAAACCTTTTATTATTTTAGCAGCAAGAGGCCCTTCATGTGACAAAATTAATGGGTTGTTAGCTTAGGCGATATTATAATGCATTTAAATAGGTATATTATATATTTAATAGCTAATGCAAATACCTTTTTTTTTTCATCATAAGATTTATTAGGTTTCAAAAAAAAACATCGGTTACACGCGTTATACTCTGCCACGTAATATGACTTTTACGCTTAATTAAAATATATATACTACTACGCAAAAGATCGCGGTAGGTTAATTAAATTGTTCTGTAAACATTTACGTTCGTGATGAAAACGTCAGTTTGATAGAAAAAGGAAAACGTGACAATTCGAAACGATCGATAAAGAAAATCTCCAATTACATTTTTTTAATTCTACTTGGAAGCCATAATATCACACATTAGTCGTTATTAAATTTTATAATCCATTTTAGAGATTCTTCAAAAACCCTGCGACTTATTTAAAAAAAAAAAAACGTATCGTCTATATTGAATTCGTATTTTCTTAAAATTAAAATTCGTCAAGTTCAACTAAAATAGAAAATTTAGCGTTTATCCAATCAGAGCGATGACGTACAAAACAATAATATTTTTTTTGTACGCGGATAAAACATAAAAACGACAAGAAGTTAAAAGTAAAGTGTTGTGTTTAGTTATAGAAAGAAATACAAAACCTTTAGTTTTCATAAATATTTGTATAGCCGAATAAGGGTGGAAATAAACGTCTATTCAAAGACTGTGAAAAAAAATTTTCTCAGAACACATCCGCTTCTTAGTTTTTTTTTTTTTTATTGTTTAGTTATGTGTAGCGGTGTAAGTACACTTATTTGTTTTAGTTTGCCATAACAATTCAACGTGTGTTACATTGAAGACACGTTTGTTCCCACATATTATTATAGTTTGCAGCGGCGTGTATTAAATGCGTGTGACAGTTGTCATTAGTTTAGTGTATATTTGAGCAGTTTGTGGGCCCCAAAACACTTTATATATACATATATAGTTTAGACGAGGGGAATAGAGACAGACAGACAGAGAAATAATATTATTATGTATAACGAAAGAGTACCTGTAACGCTTTAATTTACCGTAATTCATTAGATTTGTTTTTTTTTATAAGCCTTCGTCGCGGTCGAATTAAAAAAAATCGGGCCGTTGTTCGCACGTCGGGTGAGATTCTTTTGACGGGTGTGTATTGAATTTTAAAGAAACGATAAATCATTTCTTCAATAAAACGATTCTGAACGAAGAAATGTATAAATATAAAAAATAAATGAGAAAAAAAAATGTTAGAAAAATGTCCAAAATTTTCTTGCGCCAAAATTTTTTCACATATTATTTTCTATCTACGTTTAAATTTTCATATAGTTCGGATCAAAAAACGATTGTTTCCGAGTCGTTTTTGTCAAATTTTTGGGTAGTTTTTTTCAAAAAAAAAAAAAAATTGATGAATTGAGAAATTCAAAAAATGATCTCTTTAAAGTACCATATAGAGGCAAATCCGGTTTCCTGATGACACGTAAACCTCATGTCCATTCGCGATAAAGGCTTTAAGGAGAGATTTTCTTCAGTAGTTATATTATAATTCTTCGCGTGTCGCATTTTCAAACGTCCATCAAAACCCGCAAATCAATTACGTCGTCTTATTAAATTACACACACCAAAATTATTATTATTATTATTATTATTGTTATTGGACACTCGCGTGCTCGATCGCTCTTGCCGAGCAGTAAATATGATCTGTAAAATAATCTTAATCAGCATAAAAGCAAATATATATACTTGCGTAGACCTATAATATAGTAGTGTACATCACACTACTGTCTATCGTACAGGGGGGAACAGCGCAAAGGGGAGGAGTGTACACCTTTTATAAGCACTGGGGTGTGACGTTGCGAGTGGAAAAAAATAGGGGACGTTATAGTCTGCGCTAGACCAACAAGAGGGGTATGGGTGTGCTGCAGTACGTGTGGAAGAAAGCAGCTGCAAAACTTGGGTCTCCAAGCAAGGTTCGAATATACGTATTCGGTCAGAAGCAGTAGTATCGGTTTTTATGGACGAGACGTTTTTATGTCGGAGGAACATATTATTTTATTTTATTACTGGACGATTTTCACGTATAGCGCGCGCGCGCGCGTAAAACACAATGCCGCGGTATGACACACATTTTTTTTTTCCATGTAGAGGACCCGGATTTAAATGCTCTAAAAATCATCGAAAAATTCTCTGAAAAAACAGTCAAAAATGCCCTTAAAAAATGAATTTTATTGCGAAAATGTAGTGAAAAAAGATCCTATAAAATTTTTTTAATATTTTAATTTATTTTTACTATTTGCCGTCTGTGTCCAGTCCAGGTGACCATAAGTAAAGATAAGATTTAAACTTTATTGTAATTATAGAGATATTATTGGGGAAAAAATCGAAAAACATGGAAAATAATATTTTTAATTAATTAAATTATTTAAATTTAATGACTTGTATGATGTACAGGTATTATAAATTAAAATTTTAGGTTTATTAACACCAAATATGCATTGAAACGAATAAAAAGACTAAAAAATGTTGAAATATGCAAAATAAAAATTTTAGTTTCACAGGTCTCATGGTCACGTGAAACAAATTTTGTAGTTGGAAAGCATTAATTCCTATGATTACCCAAAAATTATGCATTTTGCATTGAAATCCTAATCATGTACCTATATATAATCGTATGACGTATAAAAATGTTCGTTTTTCGATATTTCGTCGAAAAAAAAAAAAAAAAAGACAGAACTTAACTTTACTGTACACACACACACACACACACACACATCTACGTATGTGCGTGATCCGCGAGCGGTATAAATATTGCGGGCAACTTGGAAAAAAAAAAAAAAATGTAATATTACAATTTAAATTTTTCCACGTCTATTTAACAAGTGTTCAAAGCCGGTTGTGCAAACACTGTCTAATATATATCCTGAAGCGTGGAAAGATTTAGACAGGTGCGACAACTCGACAAAAGGAGTGACACAACAGTTAGTAGTAGTAGTACACATAATATTATATACACGTCTATTGTAATTAACACCGCGCTGCACAACACTTGTACGCCGGCGATTATATACTCCCAGTAGTATAGCTGTACTGTACGTTTATCCCTACACGTATATATGTACGCTAAATGACGAGAGACGAAAAAGACTATAACAGTAATATTATAACAACTTACATGGTGTTCTAATTACTTTGTGACACACCTTATATATGATGAGCCATATGTGTCGAAACAACAAACGAACTTCTGTCGACCAAACAACAATAATACATATATACGCATAAATACATATATATTTCGATGTAGGTATACACGGGGCTTTTATTATTATGACTTTTTCGTCCGCCGTCGAGAAAAATAATAATAATTACTTATAAAACATAAAAAGCCCTCTGGTTTGTGTATATGGTGCAGTACCACATCTTGAGAAGAGACATTTTTTCGTTTTAATATACGTGCAGCAAAATTATATATATATAGGCGTTCCCCCCCCCCGATTGGATATAAGGGCTTGAAATGTTTACAGACGCGGATAGGAGGCGGATCTCATCACGGGATAACGGGGGCCAAGAGTCAAAAGCGTCGCGCGTCTCCCAAGATAAACCGTGTAAACAACACATTGGACGGCGGTTGCTTACGATTAACATCTTGCCGCCCCCCTCACATACCGCGCTAAGTACTTATCCTTTGTAAGTAACGTTTTTTCTTTTTTTTTTTTTAATTTCGAATTTTATACGGGGCAAAAAACCACGTACTTGGACTTTTTTACCGTCGTTACTTACTGTCTTCACAGGTTAGTAAGAGCGTGTTAGTTGTTTTTGGACTTTTCAAAATGTGTGTGTTGTTTGACCTCTTTACGCACTCGCTTTTGACGCTCTAACCGATTATCGAAACGTCTTTTTTTTTTTTTTTTTGAAAACTGATAATTTTAGATTCTGAACGAAGTGAAGAAGCTAGTGTTTTTACAATGATGTTTATTTTTTTTTCTTTATTTTTTATTTTTTTTTTTTTTTTTGAAACCGGATTTGCCTCTAGATTGTATTTTAGAGAAGTCATTTTTTGAATTTCTCAATTCTTCAATTTTTTTTTTTTTGAAAAAAACTACTCAAAATTTGACAAAAACGACTCGGAAACAATCATTTTTTGATCCGAAATATATGAAAATTTAAACATAGATAGAAAATCATATAAGAAAGATTTTGGCGCGAGAAAATGTTGAAAATGTGAAAAAAAAATTTTGGACATTTTTCTAACATTTATTTTTTATATTATTAACTTCCCTCGTTCAGAATCGTTTCATTGAAGAAATGATTTATCGTTTCTTTAAAATTCAATACACCCGTCAAGAGAATCCCACCCGTCGTGCGAAGTATGTCCAGCTTTTTTGTTTTTTTATCATCATTACTACGTATCATTGAATCACGCAGACGTGTCCACTTTTGATTTCTAAGTGGTTTATGTGCGCGTACATACATACGTCTAAGAGGTTTGCAAAAGCCGTAACCACACAAATACTACAACTCGAGTATAATGCGATTTAGTCGTACATTTTTTTTTTTTTTTTTCCGGTCTGGTGCGGAGTATTGTGTATTTTTGTATCGATTTTTGAGTGATGTTTGAGAATTCGCATTTGATCGCCAGGAAATGCAAAACATTAGGTGGATAATAATATGTGAAAAGACGAGCAGGAGGGCCCCGTGTCTACCCGTCGAGGATCCTTAATAAGTACGTGGTACTGGCAATAGCCAGAAAAATATAAGATCAATGACGGTTTTTAAAAGTAGACATATGTGTCCGACGATATTATTATTATTATTATTTAGGTCGACCGCAAGTTAACCGACAACGACCAAATGGTTCGTATCTGGTTACTTGTGTGCGGGTATGATATTTACCGAATAATAATAATAATAATAATAATAATGAAAAAAAAAGGTACGTCGGGGATGAAAAGGTGTGTGTATAGGTATATACAATAATATCCATTGATATATAATCTTCATTGTCTTGGGATCGCGAGTGTATGGGGAGGGGGGGGCGAACCTCTTAAAACGTTTTTTTTTTTTTTTTTTGATTTCGCGTGTTTGTTGTTGTGGTATGGCATATAGCGGTGACACACACACACATGCCGTGAACACGTATGGCACGAGGGTAGCCACGGCGGCGGGGGTGGCGTCCGGCTGATGAACCGGAACCCGTACGTTCACGTCTTTAGGAAACAATAAATTTAAAATAAAAAAAATAATAATAAAAACCGAAAAGGATACAGTAATCGGTGTAAACTCGACGGACGGAGTTTAATAATAATTATTGTCGTTCGCCGCCGAGTAATTAATTAACGGAGGAGGAGGAGGATATGGGTCCTTGTGGCGCAAAGATGCAATGAGCAGCGCGTGCGGGATGGGGAGAGAGAAAACATAACTAATAGTCGTACAAAAATAAAAACCTATACAATGGTACCGTCATAATATAATATGTATATATACCTATATTATATGTGTATACGATAAAAAGGAACGTGCCATATGCGAGGGCGGCGGCGATATAAATGTTTTTTTTTTTTTTTCCTGAGGTATACATAAATCGATTTCCATGGACCGTATCGCATCAGCAGCAGCAGCAACAGCACAGAACTCAAGTCAAATTAACGAAACGTAGTACTCACCGGCCATATGGCACTATTTCTCTAACCGTCATCGCCGCGCGATATCCCTGCGCCCCGCTAGACGCGAACGGGACCGTGTGTGTACCGTTCTTTTTTAGATTCTGTTCTGAGCGAAGCGAAGAAGCTGGTGTTTTTACAATGATGTTTTTTTTTTTCTGCGTGCAACTTTTCTCATGGAAATACTTGTCCAAAAGTTTTGATCAGAGTAACTTTTTGAAACCGGATTTGTCTCTAGATTGTACTTTAAAGAGGTAATTTTTTGAATTTCTCAATTCTTCAATTTTTTTTTTTTTTTTTGGAAAAAACTAACCAAAATTTGACAAGACAAAAATTACTCGAAAACCATCATATTTTGATCTGAACTATATAAAAATTTAAACATAGATAGAAGATCATATAAGAAAGATTTTGGCGCAAGAAAATTTTGAAAATGTGAAAAAAAAATTTTGTACAATTTTCTAATATTTTTTTTTCTCATTTATATTTTATATTATTAACTTCCCTCGTTCAGAATCGTTTTATTGAAGAAATTATTTATCGTTTCTTTAAAATGCAATACACCCGTCAAGAGAATCCCACCCATCGTGCGAAGTATGTCCGGCTTTTTTTTTTTTGTACACGGTTTTCGTATAGAAATATTCGTCCAAAAGTTTTGACCGGCAAATTTTTTGAAACCGTATTTGCCTCTAAATGGGTATTCTTCGCACGACGGGTATGAAGCTCTATGGTGGGTGCATTTAATTTTAAAGAAACGATAAATCATTTCTTCAATAAAATAATTCTGAGGAATTCCAAATATTTTATTAAGTTACAAAATAGTTTAAAATATGATATTTTTTTCTGAATAAAATCAATAAGATGGAAGAGATGTCTTTTCATAAATGAAAAATTTGAAAATTTTTTAAAAAAAAAAAAGAAAATTTTGAAAATATGAAAAAAAAAAATTTGGACATTTTTCTAACGCTCTATTTCCTTTATTAATTTTATTTATTAGATAAAAAAAAGTAAAGTATAGACAAGAAAGCACCATAGGTATATTCTTCGCTCCTCGGGTTAGATACTCTTATTGCATGTAGGTGTGTTGAAATGATGACATTATTAGCATACTTCATATAGTTTCTTTAAAATTCAACACGCCCACAAGAATGTCTGACCCTAGGAACTATGAATAACCGATGGTGCAAAGTATTTCAGACATTCTTGTCTGTGCATACTTTAATTTACTTATATCTTAGCTTTTTCTTTATTTTCTATTATTATTTCATATTACACGTATTATTTTCAATTTCGTCATCGTGAACATATTAATATCGAACACTGCAGCAGCAAACATATGCGATTCGCATTACTGCTGAGGAGTTATTATTATTGTTAATATACAGTTTTTTAATATGCCGCAGGTGTGTGTTGTGAAACAATACTTCGTCACCGTCGCCGCCGCCGCCGCCGCCGCCACCGATATTATCAGCTACCAAACGACTTTCTTAATTGTTTGGGGCGTGTGCGCTAGACAACCACCCACCCCCACCCCTCCTACGGACGGCGGCGTGTTTGCCGTACCGTTAAGAACCGCACAGATTGCGATCGAACGGTTAATTGATTGCGCTAACGTGTGACTTCCTTGAGAACCCGACGACGAAGGGGTAGATATCGATCTCGCCCCCCCATCCCCCGTCCCCGTTTATATTCGGAAACGAAGACGACGCGACGAGTAGCTAGGAGGAGGAGGAGGTACCCGAGGGCCACTTGATTTCGATAATTCGTTTTTAAAACACTCATTCTCATATTATTATTGTGTATAGAGTTAGATTAAAACGCGCGAGAGAGAGGACATAACGCCCAAACTCGGCGAACCCCAAGCGTGAAAATATCAATTTGCGCCAAAGACGTTGGGGATTTTAATCACCACGTCACCGCCCGCCCCTCCGTCTGCTACTGCTGCTGTTGCTGCTGCATTTGCATGGTCGTCGACCCGAGGGGGCGTTCGAGTGGTCAAAAGAGTCATTATTATTCCATATATATGCGTTCGGCGCGTTGATTGGTATTTTCGGCGTCGGATATTATGTTTTTAGTCGCGTGCGAGAGTCGAGGGTCGACTTGAAATTCGGTTTTGAGATTGGAAATAATCGAATAAGGGGGGGGGCAAAAAAAACTCACTCCAAACATCAGCTGTACGCGCGCAGGTATTATTACATTATGACGTGCACACGCTTGTATTTATATAATAAGTAATATTATAAAAGATCCGCCACAATTGTTCTACAAAGGAAAAAAACAGTGACCGCACACGTCCTGCACCGGGCCCCGGGTGGTCATCGCGGCGTCTCTCTAAAAGCAAACAAAACATGACGAAAAAAAAATACAATAAAGATAATGTTATTTTTATTATTATAATCTCTTATTTTGGAGAAACCAAAACACAAAAATTTTCGATTAATTCCTTAAGGCGTACGTCGCACCTGCGGCCGACCGCCGGGCTGCTGCAGCTACTGTGTGTCCGTCCGTCCTGTCCGATTGTGTGTGTGTTCCGCATTCATTTTTGTATTGTTTGCTTGTACCTAATATTGTTCTCACTTTCGCATTACCTACTGCAACGGCCCCGAGAGAAAAGAAAACGCCGACCAGACCCGGTGACCGGTGTACTACCTCCTACACACGTAACAACAATAATAGATATATACTGACCGTATATATTTATTATGTGCTATCGTATACTATATAAATAAATAAATACATTTATATACATCATTTTAGATTCGAACGAAATGAAGAAAGTAGTGTTTTTACAATGATGTTTATTATTTTTTTTTTCTGTGTACAACTTTTTGTACGGAAATACTTGTCCAAAAGTTTCGATCAGTAACTTTTTGAAACCGGATTTGCCTCTAGATGATACTTTAGAGAGATCATTTTTTGAATTTCTCTATTCTTCAATTTTTGTTTTTTTTTTTTTTTTGGAAAATTTGACAAAAACGACTTGGAAACAATCATTTTTTGATCCGAACTATATGAAAATTTAAACATAGATAAAAAATAATATGAAAAAGATTTTGTCGCAAGAAAATTTTGGACATTTTTCTAACATTTTTTTTTCTCATTTATTTTTTATATTATTAACTTTCTTCATTCAAAATCGTTTTATTGAAGAAATGATTTATCGTTTTTTTAAAATTCAATACACCCGTCAAAAGAATCCCACCCGTCGTGCGAAGTATGTCCGGCTTTTTTATTTTAATACAACAATAATTTTAATAATATGTCAATACATTTTAATACTATCATAATAAAGGGTCACTCAAAATATTTCTTTTCGCAAAAAGATTGAGAACCACTGGTGATAGTACATAATATTATCTTACCAGTGATATTGTACTATTTTTATTAACAATACCAGTGCATGTCGAATGCGTAATATTTTGATACAACATCGTTGTACAAAAAAAAACGGCCATGAATAATTACTATTATGTGTAAGTGTGAATGAAATGTGTTATGTCTGTGTGAAAGACAAGAGGGTGTGTATGCGGTCCGAAGCTCACCTTCAGGGGCGATAAATGTAACGTATAAACACTTCTTACAAAAAAAACTTTTTAGCCCTTCTCGCGCCTGCAATATATTATAAACGAACGCGCACGCGAAGACTTCATTTCAGCCACCGGACAACGCACACAAACAAATCACCAAAACGACTTCCAGAAATTCCGCCGATAGCGACCGGACGAGTGGCTTTTTAAACAACGTGCGCGGTCTACCGCCGTCGTGGTGGAAATGTTGTATGTATATACATTATGTATTACATAAATAATTATTGTGACTCGAACGACGAGGGGTTAACCGGTGGCGTAAACTGCGCCGAAAAATCACCGCCCCCGATTTTCTGCGTCAATAACCATTTACACGTACGCCGTTCTGCTGCAACACCCTCCCCCCCCCTTAATTTGTGTAAAACTTTACAGCGCAAAATCGAATTCCGTTTTTCCCGCCTTTTTAAAG
Source organism: Stegophylla sp. TES_Ste_2020 (assembly GCA_025469315.1). Classification (NCBI taxonomy): domain Eukaryota; kingdom Metazoa; phylum Arthropoda; class Insecta; order Hemiptera; family Aphididae; genus Stegophylla; species Stegophylla sp. TES_Ste_2020. The sequence goes on along the minus strand of JAIPRM010000612.1, from coordinate 41,389 downwards.
TGCCGGCAAAATAATATGTATTTCGCCAAAAACCGTACCCCTGGCGAATCACTACATTCTCTCTCCCCCACCATCACGCAAAATGGAAAATTAACATTTCTTTTTTACAAAAAACCAATTTTGATATATAAAACATGTATAAATACATTGTATACTAGGAAATAACAAATACACTCTAATTACACGTTTTCATGTAAAATTTCGTTTTTGTTTTTATAACCTTAAGTTATTTTTAATGTTGTTAAGTTTGGCAAATCGGTATTATTTGACAAAATAACTGAACGAATTTTAATAAATATGCATTTCAAACATTACGTGTACAATATTAAATCAGTAGTATTGAAATTTGTGTCCCTCTTAAAATTGTGCCCCTGGCCCATGATGCCCTCTTGTCCTGCTCTCTTAATACGGCCCTGCCGTACACACATAATAATAATATCTGCTGAATCTATTCGATTTCGCGGCGTATAATATACATGAGTCACCGAATATACATAATATTATAATATAATATGAAAGAAATTGACATTGTCATGTTATAATAAAAATGTGAAATATATTTCGTGACACTATAAAAGTGTACACTATAAATATACACGTCCGCGTGTAGTTTTAACCTAAATTGTATATATTATTACTGTGACACGAAACGAAAGTATATCGACTCCTAAATCCGGGTAAAAATATTTATGTATAAAATATTTACTTGACGAACGGGAAACCCGCAGCGCTCGTATATATATATATATATATATATATATATTTCAAATTAGAAAATGTTTTACCACAGTATTTCAAAACACTTTGTTGGACTAAAATTGTTATTCTTATTGATAAAATATTCACAATAAAAAAGCCAATTGAAATATTTAGGAACCTCGTTAAGGGTCGAGGTAATGTAGTTCGGGGGAAAAAAAAAACAATCATTGTTTAAAATATTCATACGATTTAGAAATGCACAAAAGTAACCAAAAAAAAAACAATGCGTGATAAAACGAACAAATATCTTAACGTATATAGGTTACCAGAAGCTTTAGTCGTCGTCGTCAGGGCTTCGGTATTCAAAACGCTATACGCATAAAATGTGTACTCAACGACGACGAAGAATGTTTATGCAAATAATATTCTTTTGTCCGACAAAGCTTTTAACCTGGCCGTCGGGAAAAATTACAAATTGTTTTAATTTCGTACTTTTTTTATGAGAGTAGTGCCGTAGTAGTAATACATATATTGGAATATTCAGTGTTCTCTTCTTAAACGCGTGTGTATTATGAAACGCCGTAGTAATGTTTGTTTGTGATGCGAAATGAAAAACAGAAATAAATAAAAAGAATAACATCAAGAATAATTTACGTTTGGTTTTTGTTTTCCCGCTCGGCGCTCTACGATACATAGAGTCCCGAGAATTATTACTTCTAATGAACCGACTGCAGCAGCAGCAGCAACAGCGCTTAAAATGCGACGACGAAAAGGATTACATCTAACGTTAAAAAATATGGATCGCGCGCGCAATAATATGCAAGGGTTGTGTATGTGCCGAGCGAGAGTGAAAGAGAGACGACGAGAGGGAGGGAAAGACAAAGGAACTTGTCGGGACTCATTTTTTTTTTTTACCGCAGATGATGAGTTTAAGTGTTCCGTCATTTAAATTCGCAAAGGCACGACGGCATAGAAACGACGAGATTCTGTCAGAAAGAAAACAATAATATGACGTACTATACTCTACGCGCGCATACGCACGATGTTGACGCGAAAAATATTCAAATGTACACAATATAATACAACTCGGCTCGATTCCCTTCTCTATACGCTTCGCTCACGTGCGCATCAATACCTAGCGTTAAGTAAAAATAATAATAACAATAATGTAACGTGTGAGTACTCTCCGTTTACTCTTTTAATTTTTTTTTTACTTTTTTTTTGTTATTAATATTTGTTGTCCCCCTCGCCCCGAACACGTATAAGACGTTATTATTGAAAAAGTAGGATGGGTACTCAAAAACTCTTCAAACCCTCGAACTTTGAGAAATTCGAACAGTTCGAATTCGAACTCGAACATCTCGAACAGTTCGAATAGTTCTAATTAAGTGTATGTTAGAGAATGTTCGAACAGTTTAATCGGAAAATTTTTTTTTCTGAAATTTTAACTTTTACTTGTTTTTAAAACGTTGATTTAAAAGTTTAACAATTGAAACTTAAAAGTATTTTAAAACATTTAAAACATATAACTTTTAAACATTAACTTAAAGTTTTACTTCTATTATATTATTCTTTTTCTCAAATTAATTATGGATAGATTCTCAAATGTTTTAATTTTTTTTGAAGTTCAAAAGTAGTTCGAATTAAATTCAAATTCAAGTTCAAACAATTCGAGAAAAAATGGTAATTCGAGTTCGAAAAAATTAATGTTCGACCCATCCCCTTATCGAAAGCCAAAACGTATGTTATGATGTTATTATTATTATTATTATTATAACATTCTTCTGATACCGCCACAACACGTTCACGTTTTGTGTGTTCGTCGTCGTGTCGGTGTGTCATTATCGTGTTTCCTGTGACGGACTGTCTCGCGTTGTCGTCGTGCAGTTCTTCGTCATAATATAAACGAAACACGGGATGGGAAATTAATTACAGGGTATAATAATATGTTGATGGAATATTATATTTTTGTTGTTGTTGTTTTACCCCAGTTTTTAATGACGACAACGACGCGACCGGAACCACGTCTTCTTATGGTCTGTTGGCCACTAGTGATGATACCCGCACTCATGTGTGTGTGTGTGTGTGTGTGTGTGTGTTTGTATTATTATATACGTGTGTGTGTGTGTGTGTGTGTGTACAGGGTGTCGACTACTACAGTGGTGTGTCTTGTGCCCGACGCGTGTCCCGCCGGAAATTAAAACGTGTAATTTCGTCGTCGTAAACGCGTCCGTCGTGCGCACGCGCGCGTGCTCCGGCGATTGACACGAGATATTACCACTACGTACGCCGCCGTGGCGCAAGCCGCAGTCATGTAAAAAATTACTTTCAAAACGGGACACAGACTGTTGCGTTCCGAATTACACGGTGGCTAATGACTACCGTGAGTACGTATTAAATGCCATCAAGTCGGTGGTGTCCCAATTGAACGGAATTATTCGGCAGTGGAATAGTACCTATATATATAATATATATATATGATTATTATGACTAGGGCTAGGGAACTTATAGAGCTCTAAAAAAAAAAAAACTTAAAATATGCATGCATTTATGCTCTAAAAATATATACCAAATATGCTATAAAATTTACGAAATATGCTAAAAAAAGCCAGTCATACTTCGCACAACGGGTGTTCTTCGCACGACGGATGGGATTCTCTTGACAGGTGTATTGAATTTTAAAGAGACGATAAATCATTTCTTCAATAAAACAATTCTGAACGAGGGAAGTTAATGATATAAAAAATAAATGGGGGAAAAAAAAATTTTTTTTTCACATTTTCAAAATTTTCCAGCGCCAAAATCTTTCTTATATTATTTTCTATCTATGTTTAAATTTTCATATAGTTCGGATCAAAAAATGATGGTTTCCTAGTCGTTTTCGTCAAATTTTGAGTAGTTTTTTCCAAAAAAAAAAAATTAAGAATTGAGAACTTTAAAAAATGACCTCTTTAAAGTACAATCTAGAGGCGAATCCGTTTTCAAAAAGTTACTGATCGAAACTTTTGGACAAGTATTTCCATACGAAAAGTCGTACACAGAAAAAAAATAACATCATTGTAAAAACACTAGCTTCTTTACTTCGTTCAGAATCTAAAATAGGAGAAAACCAATTTTGGAGTCGTGCCTGAAAATGTGTTGGACGTGTCGGGGCGCAATTTGCAATAATGCATTTTGACCCAAAATGTATTAAGCGCAATTTACTATATTATTTTTCTTACCTGTTCTCAGTGGACGAAACTTGCAATTTGTGGACAGTATATTATAATAATATGTAAATCGTAAATGGTAGTTTTCGTGAGACATACGATGATGATGATGATGGGGTGCTCGTACTAGGCACAATTAGCCGACGCGACAGAGGGTCATTGCGACGCACCAAAGACGGACAGAGTTAAATCGTTTGATCTGTCGACCAGACCAGCAGCGGAGTGGTCCCATTGTTTATTAATTACGTCGTCTTCTTTTTGTGTCTAATTACATTTATTTAACTTTGAGGCGACCTCGCCACGTGTAATAATGGCCAGACGGTGTTTGCCATAATCTTGTTGTTCAAGAACCGGAGTCCCCCCCCCTAGTGTCGACTTTTTGTGTTTTTTGTCATCGTGCCACGTGTTTTATGCGTTTGCATTAAAAACATAATAAGAGAGAACGCGAATACGAGTTGATTGATAATAATTTATATACCGGACGGGGGAAGTACCGTGGTGCCATACCTTAACGAAAGCCGTTTTTAGTTTTATTGCCACACAAAACAATAATAATTGCATCCGATCAAAGCAAGTATCTGAAGCTCCCTGTCATGGAAGAAAAGATTTGTAAATAATCCTTACACAATTTTTTTAGCTCCTGAAACAAATTTTTGTAAATTGTTCGATTCTTATAGCTTAAAATAGTACAACATTTGTTTATTTACCATTCAAACTTTTCACCATATATTTTGCGCCTCTGATAGCTTTACATACTCAAAGTCTCCTCAAACCTATATTAAATAGGTCATATAACAGTGTAATATTCATTAAATCGATAATATATAACTAATTTTTATGCGAAAATGTCTACTTATAATAACATAAGTAAAATAATTGGATAATACACATAATATCTATAATTATTATTATTATTAATTAGATATTTCACAAAATATAATGTATATTAATTTGGGTAAAACTTGTTGTTGAAAAAAATCATTGTTATCAATGACAAATCGAACAAATTTCAATAAGATATTCATAAATTTCACGCGAAATAAAAAATAATTTTCTTATATTTTGAAAAATAATCCATTATATAGATCAAACTTTATAATTATAAGTAGTGTACGGATTTTAAAGCAATAAAAAATTTTAAAAAAGCACTCAAAATAAAGCAATAATGCCCAACAAATCTTCCAAAAAAGCATTAAAAATGGGATTTTGATAAAAAAAATATACATATTGTATCCTATTACTTTTGACGCGCAAATTGATTGCTCGATTTTTGCTTTTAAAGTGCGAGAACAGACATTGTACATTTTATTATTATTGCTGGTGGACTCTTCGCCGCACGAAAAATGATGTTTAACAAGGGGGTCGTGAATAATATTGTATAATTACGCCGCACGCCGTGAAATCCAATCTTGAATAGAAAAACACGCGGCGTTTGTGTGCAGCAGGAGAGGACGAAATAAATAAGACCCCATTCCGCACGCATATTTCATTGTGCTTAAGCAGATCGTAAACGTACACGGGGTCTAGCCGCTGCCCTTTTTTTTTTTTGTTTGTAGGCACCTAGAAAACCGTTAAAAGGTCTTTGTTTGCTTTTTGGTTATAGAGGGGACCGTACTGTGTTTTGCTCCCTTCGCGTAGTCCCTTATTTTCCCTCTTCCAAACCGGTTGTTCCATGTATGTGTGTGTGTGTGTGTGTGTGGAAGATACTATCCACGTGCCTTACGCGTGCCCCAAAACTCACCCCCCGTGACGTCAAATCTTTTTTCAAATTTTCTAAAACACCCGGTTGGTCTTGTGACGTCACTATGCACGAAACGGGTGTGTGAGGTCTTCAAAGGATTGGAATTAGTATCGCCAAACATTGTTGTACTTCCATACACGCGCACACACACACAAGCGCACGCATGCGGTTCTTTTGCATGCGCCCTTTGCTATTTTATTATAATATGACTCTGTAGATTTCTCGCACCCGGCGCTGCAACAACCCTTTTGCTTAGGACGTACGTATATATATATAATATTTGTTGGAAAAAATTACCGCGGCGACCGGTGTTCGAGGAGAGAGAGGCAAGGGAGGAGAGGCAAGCTGCTGCACTCCGCCGACGACCAGGTGGTTTTTTGTTTTTTCCAAGGGTGGGCACGTGGACACGTGTTTAAAGGTGCCAAACCTGAACTTAGGGAGTTTCGCCACCATCTGCCTATAATAATCGAACTGTCCATTGACTCTCGGCAGCAGCAGCCGCCGTCAATCTTATCCTTTCGTGCTAGCCAGCTATATATAATTTAATATATTCACCGAAAAAGAGACCTATACGTGTGTGAAATCGACGTTTTAATTGCAGATTGCCAATACCTACAATAACTGGTGGGTGGGAGAAAAGAACTCGGTTTAATAAACTTTGTATAACGAATAATAATAATAATAATAATAACAATAATCTTACAAAAAAAAAAAAAAATGTGTCTAATAAACACATTTAAAATCCTATATAAACCATTTTTTTTTTTTTTTTTTTTTGAACCGTGAATAATAACGAAGTGGGTGTTTAGATATTATATGTAGATTTGACGTGTCAATTCGAAGAAAAAAAACATAATAATAATAGTAGTAATCGTTTTCTGCGTCGTCGTCAAGGGGGAAAATGTAGAGTAGGTCGTCTTGAACGGGAGGGAACAAAAAAAAAAAAAAAAATCCTCAAGAATGACATTATACTACTCGAACATAATAATATTATATTTTAATGACGTCACGGATACTCCTCCTCCTCCTTAGGTGGTGTTGTTGCTGCACATGGAAACCGGTCGAACAGCTGGCCGATTTCTTAATGCACTGGCATCGCGTTCTTTCATTCATGGTGCACAAAAACACCTTAATTTTTACTACTACAATACGCGTGTATAGTAGTATAGTAGGGATCTTGGGAGGAAACTCAAGGCCGCGCCGTCCCGTCACAGACGGTGCTCCCGACGTTCATTCAAAAAAGGACTACGACGGCGGAGTGGTGTGCACAATAAGGAACGCCGCAACGTCGTATGGCACAGCCGCAGGTTGCTTTTTATTTTTTTTTTATGTTTTCGCGCGACTTACATTTTAGATTCTAAACAATTCTGAACATGTTTTTAACAGTGATGTTTATTATTTTTTTTTTCTTTCTATGTACAACTTTTCGTTTGGAAATACTTGTCCAAAAATTTCGATCAGGAACTTTTTGACATCGGATTTGCCTCTAGATTGTACTTTAGAGAGGTCATTTTTTGAATTTCTCAATTCTCAAATTTTTTTTTTTTTTTTGGAAAAAACTACCCAAAATTTGACGAAAACGATTCGGAAACCATCATTTTTTGATCCGAACTATACGAAAATTTAAACATAGATAGAAAATAATATGAGAAATATTTTGGTGCAAGAAAATTTCGAAAATTCGAAAAAAAAATTGGACATTTTTCTAATATTTTTTTTTCTTATTTATTTTTTATATTACCTATTCACTTTCTTCATTCAGAATCGTTTTATTGAAGAAATGATTTATAGAGAATCCCACCCGTCGTGCAAAGTTAGCTTTTTTATTTTCTTTTATGTTTTCGCGACTTACATTTTTTCATATTTCACGCGATTTCCCAATGCACGACGTTATTAAGACGTGTCCGGGGGGGCCCGCAGAGACATTAACGACCGTCGTCGTACTCTGGACGCTTACATTGTTACACGGTGACAAACACGGACTTACAATATAGAAATATAATAAAATAATAATAATAATAAAATATACGCGCGTCTACGCGAGCGCGCGTGTTCTTGTGTAATGTCAATGATACACTAATCCTCGACGATTTATTGCGGTCTAAATGTATAACCTATACACATTACACACTTATATATAATAGGTATCGACGATGTCAGCCAAAACATAAATGTAAAGACACGTTTTTTTTTCTCCGCCTTTTTTTATTGTCGCCCCTGTGTGTCCGTATATAACAAGCGTTTAACAAGCATCGCGCACAATACGCGCGCGTTTCGATGACAAATGCGCGACGCGGGTGCTAAAATAAATTACGCCGCGATATTGTAAATATACCGCCGGGTTGTATATTCCTTTCTTTTTTCTTTTTAAAGAATTCGTCCGAATGGCTCAGCACGTGCGCTTTGTGGCCGCATTTATATTTCCACTAAAACGCTGCCGGCCGCCGCCACCGGTATCATTGTCGCGTATATCGTAACATAACACACACACACACACACACACACACACCACGCCAGACCGTTGTCGTCGTCGTATTCTTGTTATTATTATACTTATTATATAATATAAATACACTCTGCAGTGTTCCGTCTGGGGCAGTCCCTGCGCCGACTTGTCGTCAAACAGGCGTGTTATACTTTTGGTCACTTTTCATACTCTAAATATAACACTCGTCCACCACTGTAAACACACACACTAAAGGTATATACACCCCCAATAGAGTTATTTACACGTATACACACGGCCCGGTATATTATAATAGGTATTTATGTGTTTTTATGCGAATACTTTTCCGGATGTCTTTACAATAATACAAGTACACCAAGTATTTTTCTGACTAAACCCATAAACGACGCTATACGACAATAGAAGCCAATAAATTTATTAGCGTGTGACGTGTGTTGGCGCGAAAACGTTACGTCTTGTTTGTGTGTCAGCGCAGGTTCCGAAAAGATTTTTGGAAATAATAATAAAAATAGTAAACAATTTTTTTTCGTCGGCAAAACACCTTCAAACAATATTTTACATTATCGTGTCGCGCAAAATACCGACGTCAATGCGCGCACCTTTCGTGTGTTTAATAATAAATCGCTCCGCGAAAATGCCAATCGCATATTATTGTTGTTGTTGTGTATAGGATACTCGGACGATATCGATCACGCGTATTGTTCATAATATTATATATACGTATAGAGGTGTACTGCAGGAATGGGCAAACGGAAATACGGTTCACTTGTTGTTGTTGTATTTCAAAAATTTGCACAGATACGTTTAGAATAAGTTTTAATTCGTAATATTTAATACGTTGTTCGGCAAATTATTATTCTCCAATTACAGCAGTAATAATATACTGTAGTACGAACAAAATATACATTTTTCTCTTCGGAAGTGTGCATTTATTATGATGATGAATCGGTCGATTATAATTATTAGTCATTTTGAATAATATACAACAAACAATGCAGTGTGCAATCTGGATTTTCGATTTCTTGTGTTCGATTCATGGCGAAAAAAAAAAAACACGGACACGCAGAATGTTTTAAAATCTGGTGGCACAATGACAGGGGACTTCACGGATAGTTGAAGTGCGCCGCGCACTGCAATTGTTTTCGTAAAAAATAATTGATGGTCACTGTAGATTAGTGAAATACCTGAATGTTTTTTTTTTTTTTTTATCAAGTTTGTTATTTTTTTTTTTTTTATTATTATTATTATTGTTAGTTCCTCGTCGTCGTCGTTGGACCATTGCCGTCGCAATGCGCGAGCACGAGCGCGCGCGCGCGCGCGTGTGTGTGTGTGTACGTGTGCTAGATGGTATTATAATTAGCCAGGAACTGATGGATGATGAATATAAGGACACGCAGCGCCGCCGGAGGTGTGTTTCCGTTTCGGTACCGGCATCCGTGTATAATCGGTGTGTATTATGGGTATACTATAATAATGTGTATAGGAGAGAAACATGTTGGAAATGAAAAAAAAATAAATAAATAAATAATAGTAATAAAAAAAAAAAGATCGTGCCGTGTAGTACTTTTCGGCAGCGGTGCGCGGAAGGGGTCCGGCCCCGGAGACGCGAAGCTCGGCGGCGGCGGAGATAGGGCTGGGCCGCCGATGATTATTACGCGCGCGCGTGTGTGTGTGTGTGTGGTCAGTGGTCCTTGAATCCTTTGCACGGTTTCCGGTGTGTACGGACACAAAAAACGGAAGTAGAAAAACGCCAGTCGAGTAATAACGTACACGTAGTGTCGTCTGATTGGCAGAACGCCGCGCGACACACAATCGGCGAACGGACGTGAAACGCGCGTGCGGTTTAGGAGGAATTCCAATCCAGGAAACTCGAGGCCGTCGTTTCCACGTACACACTCTAAAACCGAAAGTTCCTCCTCCTCGTGTGCCTTATCCGCGACTACGACAATAATATATACGTATATATTGCACATCCCCGGCGCGGCGGCGGCGGGAGGGATCCGTCGCCGCTATTGTTCATTCATTAGAAAACACCTCATTGCTGCTGCGGTGTCGTCTATTTATACGTATAGGAACGGTGACGACATTTTGTTTTAAAAGAAACAAGTGACACTTATTAACGACTATACGCTGCGCGGCACGTGTAATTACTCGTTTAATTACAGGAATTGACTGGTTCGTTGTGGAAAAAATTTAGGAAAAAAAAAAAAAAGAAAAGTTGTGTCGTTATTATTAGCTGCTTATATTATAAAAGACTCTCGGCGACATTGTCACACTGCACAATACCCGAAACGGAAAGGAAATTAAATTTGTCGAAAAACAATAATCATTAGTGTTTTGCCACATTGTGTACGGCTTTCTGTCTTACGATATATTTGAAAATTTGAAAAAGGCTTTTTCTACAAATCTCAATACACATTATTCGCGTTGACTTTGACTTTAGGTACCTTTTTGTGTATTCAAATAAGTAATAACACATGTCTCAAATATATTATCATATTATACAGGGTAATTCATTAAACATACTCACCGTCTTTTTTGGCCATAAAAATGGAAAAATTAATGTAATTTTTTTTGTAGGGATGTTCAACTTTTTATAAAAACTATGTTTTCCTTTATTTCGTTTTTTTTTTTTTTTTTACAGTAATCCAAACTTCTTTTGTCAAATGGCACTCTCTTATTTTATTCAGTTAATTTTTCTGTAAATTTTGATATACCTATTCAAATCAATATGCGAACGAGTTGTTTTTATCTTACAACATTACTAATTAATTAGTTGTTAATTGGTAAAATCATAGATTCATAATCTATCAAGAGACTATTATCCTTAATACTTAAGGAATTAAAGATTTGAATAATTCAAAAACTATTCGTTCGAATTTTGATTTAAATACATCAAAATTCACAGAAAAATAACCTTGAATAAAATTCCATATTTAAAATGGAAGGAGAGGGGGGAGTCTTTTAAGAAAAAAAGTTGATAATATCACAAGATATCCTTAAGGTGACATGAAAAAAAATCCAAATTTTTCCATTTTTTCGATCAAAAACATGCGTCGTGAACACACTCAATAATAAATCACCCTGTACTACACATTATATGAACGCAAAAACTCCCGACGACACTCGCGCGGTGGTTTTTCTCACGTCCTCAATCTTGGGATTCTCTTTATTATAATAATATCTCTTTGTAAAAACGAACAATATGTCGCATTTCGCGGTGGCTGCGACGACGGCGGCGGCTGGTGTTTACTACTGGACGTGGCGGCGAAATCGTCGTTCGGAAGCGTCGATATTATACGCGCGCGCGCGTATTGTCATCGTTTTTGGTGCGCGCGCGGGAGTGCCTTTCCTGTACGTTTTTTTTTTTTTGTTCGCGTGTCGAACCCTTTACGCGGTTGTGTGCACCCGTTTTCGCGCTCGAAACCCGACAGATGTGTCGGCCGGCAAGCCACTTGCAGCTGATGTTTCTTGAAGACACCTCAGCGAGACGGGTTAAACACAACATCTTAGCCTCGCAAAATCGATATCGGTTTGAAAGAGAAAAAAGGGTTTTGCATGTGTTATATTATTATTATAAACGACGGCGTCGATCCGGCGGGTCATTGTACCCGTATTATTTTCCACGGGTCATTATTATTGTGTATGTACGACGACGACGACGATCGTCTACGAGTAAGTACGGGATGGATGTTGTTTTTTGACCCGCGGGGGTGCCTCCGAAGAAAGGGTGTGTGTGTGTGTGCGATATTCGTACACGTACATAATATATATATATTTATATACGAGTCCCCGCATCTGCCTTTCCCAAACGTGGCAGATGTCTTTTGAAAACCGGCACACGCGCGCGTTATATATGATGGTATAATATTTTCTACACACACACACACACATATGTGTATGTATGTGTGTGTATGTACCGCTGTTGCCTAGCTAGTATATTATATATATAGTACATACCGCACACCGTATAACCGGTAATTACTTTTACACCTTTACATTTTCGTTTATTGAAAGCAGCTTATAGCAGCAGCCCGCGCCTGTGCACAAAACAATAGTCCGACGACCGTCTACTAACTGTTCGTGTATTATAATAATAATAATAATAATAATAATAATTACAATAATAGCTGATACAAGTTTTCCACTCGATAAAAAGTAAAAACCAAGTGTGTCGCGATAAAAACTACGCTCGTTAAGCTCTATAATATATATAATATTATTACTATTAATATGTTTTATCGTCTCAATCGCGTCCCTGTGGGTTACGCGAAATTTATTGTTGCATAAAATAATCGAACTGGACGACGCCGCGTCTCCGATGCCACACAATAGTAATCCATCACGTGAAGCTCGAGTGTCCGACATTGATCTACTTTGATATAGTTTTTTTTATTTTTAAGTTTATCGGTCTCGCAGATGCGCGCGAGCGCGCGCACGTTATTGTTCGCGCTGCTCAATGGTCGCGTGTCAGTTATGAAAAAAAAAAAAAAAAAAAAAAAAAGAGATCGAATCAAGTTTAAGGGCAGATGTCTGATGCTGCTCTGCCGACGGCGGCAGCGGCGGCGGTTGCTACTACTGGTAAGGGATGTAAGTTAGTAGGGCATGACGTCACCCCCCCTAACCTAACGCGAACGGCGACGTCAGACAAATAATAATATAAAATAAAAAAAAGAAAGGCTAAATTCGGCGGGGTCCTTAATGAAACGGCTCGTAAGGGGTGTGCGGCGCGGAAAGCCCCGCGGAGAGTTGTATATAGTCGTAGTGGCGCGCGTCGCACACACAAAAGAACCCAACACAATATTTCTTCTCCCTCGCCCCGCAATTTTTGGGGAGGGTTCCCCCAAAAACTGGTCTCGCCCTCCTCCCCCCCGTAGTCCTCCAAGATGGAAATTTGCAACTTTTAAGCGTATACGTATATATATATATATATATATATATAGTGTTGCAGGACGGGGTCCGCGCGCGTCTGTCGACTTGTACGCTTTCACGAATTGCAGCTGCCCCGGTGTGTGTGTGTGTGTCATTCGCCCCAAACACATCTACTACTCTACTACGACTACTAAACTACGACTACTACTACTACTGCTGTACCACCATCACCACTATATACGTGTATACAATTTGCCGCTGCACTCTCTCCAGTTCCCGCGCAAATCTCGTATATGTATAGACGCTTCGGCCCTCTACTCGCGTGGCCAGACATGGTATATATAAGAGGAGGGTGTGGTTTAAAATCTCGACCATACATTTATGTATATGTAATGTGTATGTGTGTGTCATATGTATGTATGTGTGTCATTTGCTTGGAAAACATTTTTATTTTATTAATTTAGTCTCCCAAAAAAGCATTAACCTTATGTAATTCTCAAAAAAATTTTGGGGGGGGGGCTTTGATCAGTTTTGAGGGGGCTTAGCTACCTCAAGCCCCCCTCTAATTGCGCATATGGTGTGTGTGTGTATGTATGTGCAGCATCTTCATCTCGGACTTCCTACGCATATTATGTCGTGGCAGGCCCTTAGCCAAACCAAATTTTCAGGTGGGGCAAACCAATTTTATGGGGAGCATTATATATATAAAAACAATATTTATGCAATTTTTAATTTATTAAAACTGACATCGTCATTAAATGAACACAACTGTAATTTTCCATCAAATATCCATGTATACTAGAATATTTTGAAAATTTACAAAGGAATTTACAATAATAATTTATTTTCCCGTATACGACAATACGAAACGAATAATACTAAGTATTAAAAATAAAACTTAAATTAGAGTTTATTTATATAATTAAATGATGGGATGGTTGTAGTCTCATAAAGACTGAGAACCGCTGAAAAGACATACCTACCTAAAAGCCTTTCTAATATTTTTAATATTCTTAGAGGGGGCAAAGATTGGGTTTAGGGAGAGCATCGCCCCCTCTGCCCCCCCCCATAGCTACGAGCCTGTGTCGTGGGTTCACTGGAGAGCGCGTCGATGGAAATCACTGTATGGTGGTATGTAGTCGGATGGGGGCCGCGTGCGAGGACGTACGAGAGCGTTAAACGAAAGTTTCCGCGTTCGGGGTGATTGATTGTTTCAACGAACACGTTTAGAATAAATCATAACGTATAATTTTGTTGTTATTAATAAGAACGAGGCGCGCGCGCACCCGTAGTAATGAGGAAATGACAAGGAAACGGCGGCGTGATGTATATAGAGAGGCAAACTGAACGACGGCGGGGTCCTGCTGCAGGCAGCTGTGTGATATCACTTAGACTGTGTAACAATCATATTGTTATTATATACGTATATATGGGAAAAAGACGGGGACCGGACAGAGCTTGTTGAGTGCGATGATGATGAACGTGACTTGTGAGCGCGCATATATATATATATATACGCAGAGTGCTAATAAATAAATAGCGTAAAACAAAATATAAATATACGCACGTCGGTTTGTGTAAGCATATAAAGAGAGAGACAGGAATCGTCGGCGGGCGGTGGTTGGGTGTACGGAGAAAAAGGATAAAACGCGAATACACGCGTGTGTCAATCATCGCCGCTGTGGTGGACTCCGCTCGTCGAGATCGTTTAGCGGATGTCGCAACTATATTATATTGCTGAGCGTGTGTGTGTGTGTTTATGCCGCCGACTCGTCTTGCACAGGGCCCGACAGATTTACACGCGAGGGGAAACCCACCTTCCCCTCGTCGACGTCACCACCGCGCGACGTTAACACCCGATAATATTGTTGTCTCGCCTATACGCGCATTAAAACGATATGCGTACGAACAAATTGTTTTGCCGCATCGTACGTTATGAATTCGTCCGAAAAAAAAAATCCCCCGACAGACATATCACATCGTCGTTTGTCGTCTCTCGTGTTGTGCCACTCACCATTTATTATTATTACACGCGAACTCCAATAGAAAACACGCGTGCGCTAGGAAATATACTCGCACGTATCGCATATTATGTTTCCGTGTTCGAACTGGGTCGTTTTTGCAATAATCCGCTGGTTAAATATTAAGTAGCTACTTAATATTTAACGAGTCGTGATAAAATAGTCTTTAATAGTCGAGATAATTTGCTTTCCATACCAAGATTATGTTCGCCACATTTAATATGAAATGTTTATATTATTGTTTACATGCAAACAAGCACAAAATGTGTTTTAATTTTGCACCCAATGGCAACACCGTACAAAAATGAAAACAGTATATTTTAGATTCTAAATAGGATTATATTCTACGGTTATATTATATTACGTATTAAAAAAAAAAAAATATATATATATATATTTTGATTCTTAAAAATATATGTATTTAAATTATTTTATATATCATATCATGAATACTTGGAAAACAAATAGCTTGGTGAGATGAATGGATGTCAATATTGAATGTTCATAAATATGATGTACGCGCTGTAATAATCGGCATTCGATAAAAACAAATCAAAGTTTGTTCAATGTCGTTAATGTCGCGTAGAATTTGACTTAATTTCGATTTGATAATATTATATATTATATGTTTATCCTGCTGAAAATTCTCTCACAAGATTCTACACACGTTTTCGGGGGCGAAATGCGCTCACATTTTTCCGCCGTCGATCGGTGTGCGAAAATTAGATTCCCGCGACCGAGATTACACTGTTGTTTATTATTACCCCCGACAGAAAATGCGTAGCAATTCGATACGACGACGGGGTGGTGGGTGTGCGAACGTCAAATTATTTCATAAAGTGGCGAACTCAAAATTATTTAAAAGCCAAAATTTTTTACGACCACCTACCCACCCACCCACCCATCAAAAAGCCTGGAAGATCGCAAAAAATATACCACTCCAATTTTTTCAAATATTTATATAAACAGTTTATTTAAACCAATGTATATATATATGCGTTTTCCTGTAATACATTTTTATTTTATCTTATTTATTTTTATTTAATAATAAAAATATAATTGAATAATTAAACCTAAGTATCTAAGTAAATGAGCATCATAACATTTAAATTTAAAACTAAATCAAATTTAACATAATCGTTTCATTGATTTAAGCATTGATGCAGATTTGTGCATGTGCTTGCAGTGTTATTATATCAATCATCAGTTGATAGTCCCTACTTATATATTTCGTGTAGCTAATTATATTTGTTGCTGTACCTAGTACTAACAAAATATAAATTTGAACACCCACCCCCAGACCTTCCAAAAATCTCAGAGGCAATCGCCTCTCAAATCGGCGTTCGTCACGCCCCTGGCTACTGCACACAGCTGACCTGCCTTAACGACAACGCGAACATTTTGCGCGACTGTATTTCTACGCGCGTTTTGTGTTTGGACAAAAGTCATTCCCGCGCGACCCGTCGTCGTCACCGATCCGCACCGAGCCGATCGGATCGAGTGGGTGACAGAGAGCGAAAATTCTCTTTTGTGCGTTTTTCATATTTTCTTATTCTATATTTTTTAATGCATACGTAAAAAAAAAAAATCACTAAAAAGCGGTGCAAACGACAACGGGCGAGAAAGAGGAGAGGGCAAAAGTCCACGAGACGTAAGACATTATACACGGGTAGTTTTCCGTCTCCGTGGCTGGTGCGCGCGTATATGCAAGTACTTATAATCAACGGGGTGAATCGAAAAGAGGGCGAAAAACAAGTTCAAGAAGGGAGGAGAATGAGGATGGAATAAAAAATAAAAAATAAAAATAAAAAACCCGAAGCCTCTTTTTATAATTACAACACAACCCCTTCTTTTCCTTTGACTTGTTTTTCGCATTCTCGTCGTCGTCGTCGTCGCCATCTCTACCGTCGCCGCCGCCTCCGTCATCGTCATTAATCCGCAATTCATACACCGTTCTCTGTTTCTTAAGGCCGTGGTGTAATAATTATCCGACATTAATACTGCCATTACTACGCGTGGATGTATATAAAAAAAAAAAAATTAAAAAAAAAAAAAAATCGTAATTTAAAAAAATAATCAACTTCATATCATAAAATGTACTGTATACCTGAAAGCCTCTTGAACGTTGTTGTCGATGGGATTTCGGATAAAACCTCATTTGCTAATTGATTAATAATTTTCATTATTATTTTTGTCACAAAAAGTCTTAATATTGTATATGTTATACTAATTGATCCATTTAATTACATTTCTATTCTAAATTTAAAAATATGACACAGTATATTATTATCGTTATATTATACATTTCACTTCTTAAAATGACTTCATAAACAAATAATATATTCACAATAAGTGCGAAAAATTACACATGCAAACAAAATCAATATTTTTTAATAATTATTTTAAATTCTGAGTGGAGCAGAGAAGCTAATGGTTTTTTACTATGGTGCTCGTATTTTATTTTTATGGAAACATTTTTTATATTTTAAAAAGTGCCAAGATCATATTATGTAACATAAGATTCCGGTTGATAAATTTGATTATAAAGAAATTTCTCAATATACTTTTTAGAAAAAAAAAAAGAGATACTACGAAAATTTGAGTAAATAGGTACTTTAAAATATCCCATTGGTAAACTATAGATTTTCATTTATAATTTAGTCGTAACTCAAAAATCAATAGTATAAGAAATTCTAAGTTATCACCCATTTCAAAAATTGTATAATACAAATAAAAACATTTTTAAAACATTTTAATTTGGGATACATTTAGGAAATTCTTTATATTAAATGTTGAGAATTGAATACAACTTTTTTCATTTATATTTCTAATAAATATATGAATCTGGTAAAAAACACAAAATTTGTTAGTAATGTTAATAAATTGATTAAAATATTCGATATAAAACTGACAATAGCAATTTTGTATATTGTTTCAAAAGCTCAGCTCAGAATCGTTTTATTAGAGAAATGATTTATTGTTTCTTTAAAATTCAACACACCCACCACCAGTATCCTAGCCAAGAAATGAAGAATACCCATGATGCGAAACGTGACTGGTCTTTTTTTAACATTTACGATATTTTAATAAGCACGTTTTCTAAGTAAAAAAAAATATATGTTCAGAGAATTCAACATAATTTGCAATTTAGTTAATTTGTATAAATGTATATATGCCTTCGATCAAAAATAAAATAACTAATATCTCGTTTAATTACAATAACTAGAAGTAGTTTATAAGCACCATCTACAGGGACCATTCCCTGATAAATAATTTTGGGTGGGTGAGAGCTCAATAGTTAAATACAACGAGAGTTAGTAGATATATGAAAATTAGTTAGTAAAAATATAATGATGTAATATACTTTATTATATTCGCAACTCTATCGCTTGTCACTACAAACGTCGTTGATTGTCATTTGTGTTAACAGGAACATGACTGGTAACTAATAAAACAAAATATGGCTTAAAATAAATTCATATGTTTAGTATTTTTATTTTTAATCTACTTTTGTGTTTTATGTCTTGTAGTTTTTTATTTTTTTTTCTTTCAAAATATTTTAGTCAAAAAACAACTATGTTTTTGTATGTATATAAAAAAGACACAATAATCATCATAACTACTTAAACAAATTTAAACTAATATAAAATTAAGAAATCAAATTGGTACTGTCCAAATACAACTTCATCATTTCTGTACTCTTAAAGAGACTGCACTTTATGCACTATTCTCAACAGATCCAAGTGTGAAAAACTACTAAAAATATCAAGTAATGATTGTAAAATTTTGCTAAAATCAAGAGCTATATGGAATCTATTCCAGATATTTAGCTGTAACTGTTATTATATATAGTTAAAATCTTAAAATGTTTACCAGTAATCAACACTAGTATTATACAGACTAGATTTTATTTTCTAAAAATTTTGCCAATTACATTAATAATTGTCGTTGTTATAATTGAGTGAAGTCGATTTTGTTTATTGATGAAACTGATGACTAGAACTCGAGACTTATAGCATTTGCATATTTGTTTGTAGCGTATGAAAGAATAGCAGAACTATTCGTTTTATTCTAGATATAAATCAATACCAAAAGTTTTTAGTGCATATTTTTGCATATTTTCTGTTATTTTTCTAATTAATTGACTAT
This sequence comes from Stegophylla sp. TES_Ste_2020, assembly GCA_025469315.1. NCBI lineage: Eukaryota > Metazoa > Arthropoda > Insecta > Hemiptera > Aphididae > Stegophylla > Stegophylla sp. TES_Ste_2020. The sequence goes on along the minus strand of JAIPRM010000612.1, from coordinate 22,231 downwards.
TTATTACTAATTAAAATTATTGACTTAATAATTGGTTTTCTACATATCAAAATTTTCTGAAATATTCATTATGCGAGTAGACATTGAATGGATATCAATTAATATTTGGGGATTTATTTATTGTAATAAATTACAAATAAGCATACAGAAAAATTGTAAATACATTTTAAATTTTAAGTTAATTTAATATGTTTTTTTATAAATACAAAATTATGGTTAAAAAAATTGTAAAATATTTTTCATTTAAATTGTTTGAACATATTTTATAACTTTTAGAGAATATTACAATAGCGCATAATTTAAATTTTTTCGACATATTTTATAGTTTTCAGCCATTTGAACCGTAATTCTGACTTAATACGCTTGTAAAAAAATTTTCATTAGCCAACCTTAAAGGAGTTCAACCACAGAAAAAAAATATGCGTGAAATTAATTCATAAAATATAAATTTTCATTATTGATTAGGTTCAGAAGTTTTATCATGCTTTAACTGAATAAATCTTTATTTTATGTCAAGAAAATCAGTTTTTTATTCATTATCTAAAACTATAAACCCATATAAAAATTTATTCATTTAGCCATATTTTAAGATAATTTGACCACTAGGAATATGATGGTCAAAATAAATTTCTACCTGGTTATGATTCAAAAGTTGGTAAAAAAATTTGGTTATTTTTCTAGGCAATATCAAGTTTTATACATATTTTAATTTTAAATGATTAAAAATTTGACTTAGAATTTTAAGGTTTTTTTAAGTAGTTAGAAATCTATATGAATATAATTGTGTTAAATTCATAATATAATAATGTCAGTTCATAATATCAAAAATTTTTAATTTTATTAGAAAATAACTTATGAAAAATGAGATATGTATTTCCAAGGTTCTATATTTATCTCAAAAGGAAATACATTCTTTAAAAAAAAAAAAAACTTCTACTTATATAACACTGTTTTTGTTAATGATAAAAAATAAATATTTTGGGGTACATGGGTAGTTTTATTTTGTCTATTCTGGTAATATGGAAGAACTGTTCAAACCGCCACTGTGCTCTAAAAGTCTAAAACACATGTATGTGTTTAGATTAGATGTGGTCAATAAATTATATTGTAGAATTTGTTTCATTTGCATCTCCGAGCATAATATTATCTAAGTAGTGTTTATACATACAGTATAATAATTATTGGTAATAGACGCTGTGCGTTTACGTCATTTGTATTCCTGTGGTGTGACAAGATAATAATAAAAAAATAAAAAAACTTAAAATGACAACAATAACTACCACTGCAGTAGCAGTGCATTAAAAAGGACTTAAAGGAAGCGTTGAATATCAATTTACTCATTCCCACATCAGTTAAAAACAATGCTATTGATCTTACACGCATTAGACGGTTTTTTTTTTTTTTTTTTAGAACCTCGCGCGCGCGTTAATTGAGTGGTCACAACAAGAGTAACAAATACGCGACGTGTTTTTTTTTTTATTTTCTCACACACGTTCGGTTCGGACGGCGTACGTGATATTATACACACGCATAAGAATAGAAGCGGTAATTTTTATTTCACATTACCGGAACGACGACATGTGTGTATATTATGTGTACGGTTATTTGTCGTTGTCATGGACACATACTGTGAGAATTCGGTTTTTAATATGCTTTCGTTATTGTATTTTTATTATCATTATACAATTGTTACCTTTGTTGTTGTTGTTTTTTTTTTGTCTACTATCCAGAATCCAATCTAAAGAGTTCACCAATAAGGCACCCCGCCCCCGCCCACAGAGTAACGAATTCTAATTTATTTGCGTGAATATTTTAGAGTGCACCGTATTATATAGGATATTACGTGTCGTGTCCGTCTCTGCTGTCAATTATTCACTTCCTTCCTGGTCGCTGTACACATAGCCATATGTTACCTGTGTGTGGACCAAACTCTCCCTTATCGACAGACCGTATCGGCGGTCTATGCTGCTTCGGTGCGTGAGTGTGTGTGTCGTATATGTGTGTGTGTGTGTGTGTGTGTCCGCGTACAGTGTTTGGTCATTGACTACGACCGGAACTTTCCGGACAAAAGAGTATTGCGCGCGGCGTAGAGTAATTTCAGTAGTGTGTGTGTGTGTGTGTTTTTTTTTCACTCTAACAATAAACATTAGGAAAAAAAAAAAGGTAAGGCTCCGTAATAACGTAAAGTTCGTGAAATATCCCTTGATGCATGATGAATAGCAGGGCGACGTGAAGGGCAATACCACCACAGGCCATTGTACGAATATATATATATATATATATATTTAATACATAATTATTATTATCAAAGCCCCCCATATAATATTATAACAATTGTTCTCAGACAATTTTCATTATTATCGTTAGGTACCTATATTTATTATTATTATTATTATTATTATTCCGTCATTTCGTTTTCCGTTCAAAGATCATACGAGCAACAGTTGCATTTTTTTTTTAATTGATACAACGTGATTCAGCAACACTGACTGGCAAACGGCAATATAATATTAGAACATTATGTTGGCAACATTTGTGGTGAACCCCCGAATATAGGCTCGTGCGTTCGCAAGATGTGCGCAAAGTGTACGTAGTAAAATATAATGATAATAAATAAAACCCGATTTGATCGTGATGGTTGAACGGGTTTAGTGATTTGGCGAAAATCGAAATTGTTTGGACTTGTGCGTGTGTGCGTGCGTACATACGTCTTCTGGTGGCCATGATGCAAAACCCACACTCGTTGCCAATAATTGCCGTTATGTTGCGTTTTAATAATAATAATAATATAATACGTTTTGTAGCGGGTGTATTGCGATCGCCGAGCGAGGGATGAATGCTGCGATCGGTGGCGCGAAAAAGTCGATTAAAACTCGAATGTAAAGCGGGGTCACGCGGGTGCTATAAAAAAAATAAACAATTACCGATGTCTTTTTGCTGCAGTAGCAGCACACTTGTCACCGCTATTAATCATTAATTAATCATCTTCCAAAATTTAATTACGTATAATAATCAATGCACTATTAATTTACACGATACGTGATTCTCTTTCAAAAAGTACAACGTGCATGTTATGAAAAAAAAAATGTATATGTGTGTACACATATTATACCTACGCGGTTATTGCCATTCAACGAGAGCAGCTATATATATATATATGTATATATAATACATATATTCTTCAGCTAGATTTCCAAATGAGCCATTATGATGCAAATGAATGAAAAAAAAAAAATCTGCAAACTTACATTGAAATAATACCAGCGCGCATATTATGTATATTAAAATTAAAGCCGTTACCGCGGCGGTGCCTAACGGCTTACGCGAGGGTCGTCATGCGAAGTATGATGGAATTTATATACCGACAGCAAGTCGGCGGCGGTGAGGTGGTGTTGGATTTTTTTTCTCTCGTTCGTTTACAGATATTTTGTTTTCGTTAATTGGTCTACACACACACACACACACACATGTTGGAGGCTGCATTCAATCGAAATCAATCCGATATTTATAATATAATAATAAAACATAAATTAAACTTCCACGGGCGCAGGAGGCGACGGTGGTAGTAGTGTTGTTGTTCAATTAGAGCTGAGAACAAGTGAGCTGTAGCAAGAGAGCGGGTTAAGTCGTGACGGTGGGCGGGGACACTAGTGTGCATGCGTTTCCCCCGACCCCTCTCTCTCTCTCTCTCACTCTCCTCGCCGTGACTTCTCGCCTACATGCACGTATACGTGTCGACGACGGTGTACGCGATGTCGCGTTCATTAAAAACTGCGAAAGAGCCGCAGAAAAAATAAAAGAAAGTGGAGACAAAAGTCTTTAAGAGCGAATTTGTTGTACGACTCTTTTATTGCCATCCACTCAGTCGAGGGTCGCTTGTGCCCCCCCTACTCCTCATTCAGTAATTTACGATGTGAAGCATATTATACAATAATATAGGTATATTACATATATATATATATATATGTATATGTGTGTGTGTTTGTACGAATAATTAATAATCATTTTTTTAATTAACCCTTTTCCCGATCCACGCGGCGATTCGCGAAAGTTATGTATAAGAAAACAGCGATTATCATACTCGTTATACTAACGTACCTATATTATATATTTTAGAGATACAATATAAATAGGCGTAAATATGCAGTATATACTAATAATAGTATATACCTAGTACAGTGGTGGCCAAACTTTAATTTTTACCAAGGGCCATAGAAAAAAAAAATCTAGTGGGTCGAGAACTTAAAATTATTCCTTTAAAATAACAAATAATTATAGTATATAGACATTTTTAATTTATTTAAAATAATATTTTTCGCGTTTTTCATCGTACATCTTAATTCTCAATTATTATGACGTTTAACATAAAATTATTATTATTTTCATTTATACAATTATTATAAATAAATAAATTATACTTATATATAAAGTATACAAATATTTTTTAAATGTATACATTTTTTCAATAATTACCACGGAAATTAATTTAATGTGATTCTTGAACCTTTATTTTCATAGTCAAAAATACTTTTGATTTTTTTTTTTTTAATTTTTCAATTATTTTAGCGGGCCAGTCCAATCCAAGACCGAAGGTCGGCCACCACTGGTACAGTATAATAATAATAAGAATATAAAATAGTTATTGTAGCTGTAAAGCTACGCGAGTTAGAGTAGAAGGTATACGTTATTTCAAAGAATTTCGCATAAGACGTCGCACACGCGCGCGTAACGGAAATACGTACGTCTTGTACGTATTGTATGTGTGTGTGCACTTTATTTCTTACAAAAAAAAAAAAAAAGAAAGAAAAAAATAATAATAATAGTAATAATAATAATAGGTAATCGTTTCGCAATATAAACGTCGCGTCAAACAGTGCCCGCAGAATCGAGTCGACGAGGCAATAATAATAATAATATACACAACTACTAACAATATGTGTGTATGTGGAAAAAAAAAAAAAATTGAAACGACCGTTAGAAGGGTGCGCGCCCCTATACGTATATACACGCATTGCATCCCGCGTCTTGAAGATATTATTATAGGGGACCTTGTGAATAGTCGTTGCCGAAAAGACATTTTATTGTGTACGTCATACACCACGTATACGCGCTGTACCCGGAATAACCCTCGGTGACTTCCTTACAAGACGCGCGCGGCGGCGAAAAAACCGTTGATATTTCCGTTTTTCCCACGAGCCAAAGGCGTTCCCGCGCCACCTGGTCTCCCCGCCGCCGCGCGTACGTCCCTCTTTCTTTTGGCTTTTGCTTCTTGGCGTTCGTCTTTTCCCCGGACCGGTTTCCTTTATTTCCTACATGTATATACATACGACGACGATATTGCAGTTGTGATTTACCCCGCCCCTCCCCCTATCGTCCTCCAAGAGTAACGACAATTTACACGTTACGCAAGTACTGCACGAGTCACGGTTGTTTTTATTTTTGCGTCACATAATATTACATCGGCATTTTTACACAGCTATCTCTGACGTGAATCGATATTTTTTTAGATTCTGAACGAAATGAAGAAGCTAGTGTTTTTACAATGATATTTTATTTTTTTCTGTGTACAACTTTTCGTATGGAAATACTTGTCCAAAAGTTTCGATCAGTAACTTTTTCAAACCGCATTTGCCTCTAGATGGTACTTTAGAGAGGTAATTTTTTGAATTTCCAAATTCTTAAATTTTTTTTTGAAAAAATACCCAAAATATTTGACAAAAACGACTCGGAAACCATCATTTTTTGATCCGAACTATATAAAAATTTAAACATAGATAGAAAATAATATAAAAAGATTTTGGGGCAAGAAAATTTTGAAAATATGAAAAAAAAAATTTGGACATTTTTCTAACATTTTTTTTTCTCATTTATTTTTTAACTTCTTTCATTCAGAATCGTCTTATTGAAGAAATTATTTATTGTTTTTTTAAAATTAAATACACGCGTCAAGAGAATCCCACCCGTCGTGCGAATTATGTCTGGTTTTTTTTTTATTATTCGATTTTTACGTGAAAAAAATTAATCGCTCCGATGGCATTCTAAGGGAGACGGTTGGTCTTCGCGTTAGTGTTTTATATTTTATACGCGTATACACATTTTCAGTACTATCTTCATGCGTCGGCGGGGCGCCTTTTGAGCACAAACAAAGAGGGGCACTTGCCCTTCCCCAAGAATATAACTTTTTTGAATCGAACAAAAATATGATTCTGATCCCGACGTATGAAATATCATTTTTTGTCGATAATCGTCAACGTTTAGAGTTTTGCTTAATTCACACAGTAATTTTATAACACTAATAATAGCGTTTATTATAAGTGATTTATGTGAAGTCTTAATTTGTTATGCAATAATAAATATTGAATTGATAATTTTTTAGAAACAGATTTTTACGCTTTAAATTCTGAGTGGAGCAAAAAAACTAGCTGTTTTGTAATAATGATTATATTTTTATTATTATTATTATTATTATTATTTATTTTATTTCTTTTTTTTGTGGAAATATTTTATTTACTCGAAAAATATATCAGACATGTACGTATGTAAGTACATTATTTGGTACGTGTAGAATTCTAATGGAAAATTTAGTTTGCATTGTATTTAATGAGATCATTTTTCGGGATTCACAACAATTTTTTTTTTAAATGAAGGAAAATTACCTCGAATTTCAATAAATATAGAAAGAAATTTATGAAACCAATTTTAATAATTTAATCATAACTTTAAAACTGAAAGTACAAGAAACTTGAAATTTTCAAATTTTATCAAAATATTAAAATATAAATGGAGTAAAGACTAAAAAATTTGATCCCTTTTGAAGTTTGTGATAAATTTAGAACTTTGAAAATAATTGAAAAATTTTTATTTTTCATGAATCTTTATCTAATAAAATTTTAAATTCCTTATGTTATAAGTTAAAATTAACTACAACCTTTTATATTTTTAAAAAATATTACGTGTATATATGTATAATATATAGGTATATAATATTATGTATCTAACATCTTTAAATAAATCTCAAGATTTGCTGTTAGATTTTTTTTTAAGTTATAATTTTTATGAAATAAATTTTTCACATTTATCATAAAAACATTGTACAACTTTTAATTCTTAATCTAGTAGAAATTTTTTTACTACAATATTCTCTGCATTTTTTTACTTGGCTCGAATTACTGTTATTTCAAAAAATGACAAATTTATTTTTGTTACTATTTAGTAACATGCTCAATTTTTATTTTATTTTTACTGTAGAATATTGTATACAATTTTATAAACCTACATTTGATCAATTTTTTTTTTTACGTTTTTGTTATAAATAGTCAGTCAAATTTCAGTTATTAGAGTTTTAAATTTCATAACAGCAAAATTGATAATTCTCACAAATAATAAAGTGAACATAAGGTTATTCTATCATGGAACTGTTAAACATATGTGATCAACATACAGCTCACAATTATTACTCTATATAATGTGAGCTCCGTTTAGAATCGTTTTATTAAAGTAATTATTTATCGTTTCTTTTAAACTCTATACACCTACCAAAAATATCCCACCCAAAGATTGAAAAATACCCAAGGTGCGAAGCATACTTGATTTTTTTTTATCTATAACAAACCACATTTAATTCTTTTGATTTTGCTTGGAAACAAATTAGAAAAAAATTAAGCTGAACATTTAACTACCTACGAACATCAATAATATTGATAGAAATATAAAAAAAAATTGGCTTTTGTAAAATAAAATTTATTTGTATTTTAAAAGATGCTTTGCTTCCCCCTCCCTTGAAAAATTGTATATGAGTGCCGAAGTGCGTTGCACACTAGCAACTAGCTGCCTTATATTGCATGTCTTTCTTAGTGAATAATTCACTTTTTCGACACATACACATAAACACTGTTAAAGTTTAACAAAAATTTTAGTAAACTTAAAAGTACACGAAAAATCTTTCATAATGAATAATTAAAAAAATATAATATAATAAAATATCAATAAAGCCATCTACAACAAAGCGATATGTTGACTACACGACATAATATTGCTTACATATAAAATGTTTCTATATGATTGAAAAAAAAAAACTTACAAAAAGCTAACCTGGAAATTTAATACAGTCTGATTGATATATTAACTATTATAATATGAATATATATACGTTGCACCATGGAAGGAAAAATATATGAAAAGCCATTTACAGAGATAAATTTGACGGAACCAACATGTGTTATTCGCACAAATAAACGAGTTCGGTTGTTGATGACAGTTAAGCAATTAAAATCAGTTAACATATAGTTTTAAATTCGACGAATATAATTTTTTGGCTTTAAACGACATGCCAAGGTATTATGTGTCATGCCACATTTACACAACTAAATGGATTTTTTTTTTTTGTTTTTTGTGATGTTTTATGCAAAATAATTTATTAGATCTTGTTAAAAATAAAGTGTTATAACAGAATAAGGATATATACATTCGGTACCTATATAAGAAAAGTCGGTATGTATATTTAAATATTACAGAGAAAAATCTTTAAAAAAAAAAAGAAAAATAAATTATAAAACTCAAGAATTATAAACGCAATATTATACAGTAGATTAACTAATTTCATAAAATATAACAAATTACTGCACTTTGATATGTGTAAAACATAAACGTAATAAAAAACTTCGACACAAACTATAAAAATAAATTATAGCGTTATACACGTAATTACTAAATAATAATAAATATTTGAAAAGGTTAAATAGCTCTACAGCTGGCGCAAACTTACTATACAAATTAAAGGCAAGAAAAGTGTGCGTTTTCAATGCGGTAACTTGATTTATGAACTAATTGGGAAATATTTTTCAAAATAAATTTAGTAGAAATGCATATATATACACAAGCACGTTAATTAAATGTAGTTAACCTAATATGTTTTAACACATATTATTACATGTTGTTTGGTTTTAGTTTTTTTTTCTAATGTACAAAATCTGTAATGTTAAATATTTAAACTGTTCAAAACTTAAGTTTTTTTTTTAACTGTCATTAAGAGTATTTAATATAAGATACGAATATACAATACCGTGTTTGTGCTCAGTAAACGCTTATTTCGTGTGCCATTGTTAAAATTTTCTACACACATGAACCGCGTATAATATATTTTATACAATTTATTTCCAATTTACGCCAAAAAACTGACTAAAAGTTCGATTTGGTAAAAATATGTTAAAAAAAAAACGACGTATTTTGCACCTTGGGGTTTTATTCGCTCCACAAGTGAGATACTCTTGGTGGTGTATTGAATTTTAAAGAAACGATAAATCAATTCTTCGATAATTCTTCATTCTTAAGTTTGTTATAATAGCAAAAAAAATATATTTTTTACTCGGCCAGTTTTGTATACTTTACTATTGACTGAGAAAAGCAAAAAAAAAATTTTGATGACAAAAAAAGTGTTAGAAATAAATTTTACTTTCACGTTTTCAAAATTTTCTTGAGCCAAAATATTTCTCGTATTTTTGTCTATCTCTGTTCAAAATTTTCCTATTGTATGGATTAAAAAAAAGATAGTTTCCGAGTGTTTTATTGTCAGATTTTAGAACGTTTTTTTCCAAATTTTAAGAAAACCATTTGAGAATCTTAAAAAATATGACCTCTTGAGTCTAAAACGTAATTATTAGGTTCTGTAATTTCATAGATCTTATTATTGTATACGTGCACTATACCGCGATGATGGGGTACCCCAATCAAAACTTCTGCTATTATCGATGTCTGTATTGATTTAATTTACTATATATAAGTAATTTTTATGAAAAAGAAAAAGACTTGTTGCCCGTCATCATTATTATTATGGATTACCTACACAACACTGTTATGAGTATACCTATTATACCTATGTGTAATAATATAAATCCTGGCACGGGAGTGCGTACTTATATACCAATTATTGTCCATACCTATACAAAACAGCTACAAGACACGAGTGTCTTCGCAATAATATTATATTATATTATTAGATATAGTTCCGGTCGCGCGTGCTTATTGATTAGTAGAGGCTGAAGAGTATGTTTTGATTAAGTGTGTAGTATATATAATAATAATATATACTTGGGCATCGTAGACACACATACTATTAACACGCTAGTATTATACATATATGTATTATATTAAATATATACATATATATATATATATATATATATATATATATATAAATATAGGCGAGTCTGTGGGTCGGAAGAAGCAGATGCATTGGGTTTTTGACATAAGGCACGAGCCGCAGGGTATTGTGCGCCCAACGCATAATAGTGTATTTTATTGTAAGTATACACACACACGCGCGCGCGCGCACTCGGATATATTATATACGTATTATACGCGCGTGTGTGTATGTGTGCGTATAATAGTAGCTGTGGCGATTATAGGTGAGTGGCGGTGGCGGCGGCAATAATATTGTAACGGCGGCGGCGGCGGCGACGACGACGAGTAGGAGTAGTAGTAGTAGTAGTAGTAGTAGTAGTAGTAGTAATATGGGTGGACAGGGGTGGTAAGGGGGAAAAGGAAAAAAACTCAAACAGTTGTTATATTTTATCGTTAATGTATGTGTGTGTGTGTGTGTGTGTGTGCAGGTGATCCGGTTGATGCGCGAAGGAAGGGGACCGCCAATCGGAGCCGGCTATGTCATCTGAGGAGGACGGCGGCAGCGGCGGGACTACGACCGTGGCGGGGGGCGCCGAGTGTTTCATCGGCGGCGGCGGCGGCAGCGGCGGCGGTGGTGGGGATTTACTGGACGGATCGGCCGACAAACTGTTGAAGAACAAGGCGAAGCGAAGCAGACAGCGCGTGGATGCCGGCGAGCCGCGTAACAGCTACTCGTCCATTCCGAATTTCAGTTCGCGACCGATCGTGTCTTCGGCGACGCCGCTATTGAATCAAGCCGCCAGTTTCTATCTGAGCCAGCAGTATTTTTTCAACCAGGGCTTCGCGCCCAACAAAATGCTCAACGAGTTCATCGGCCGCCAAGTCAAAGACGACATGATGACCATGGACGCGGCCGAGTGCATGCCGCAGCCGTTGCCCGGTTCGCCGGGCATGCTCCGTGACATACTGCAGGGCCGGAAAAAAGAGCTGATGGCGCTGGAACAGGAGTTCCGCAACGCGGCGGACGACCCGCAGTCACCGGACAACAACATCATGAACAACAACAACAACATCAACAACAACAAGAACGACGTGGTGATGAGCGCGGACGACTGCGGCGGAGCCGCCGCGTCCGTCATCGACTCGGCCGACCTGCACCATTGCGGCAAACCGACGGATCCCTCCTGCACCGAGGTAAGCCCGATTATTAACAATAATAATAACAATAACAACAACAACAACAACAACAACATCAACAACACAACAATGATGATGAACAACGATGACGATGTGGACGACCTGAACGAGGGCAGCGACTCGGACAGATCGCTGGCCTCGCCCGTGTCCGACATAATGTGCAAAGACGCGGCGGTGGCCGAGGAACAGCTGAGCAAAGACTCCGAGGTGAGGGTCGAACAGAACGAGCTGAAAAAAGCGCGGGTGGAGAACATCGTGTCGACGATGCGGTCCAGCCCGTCGCTGCCCGTTCAGGTGAACGGGTGCAAAAAGCGCAAGCTTTATCACCCGCAACAGCACGACAACAGCGAGCGGTACAACAACGCGGTGACGGACGCCGACGACGACGACGACGACAACGACGAGGAGCTGAGCCCGAACGAGCTTAGACAGAAAATGGTAGAGAAAAACGTGCTGAAGACCCAGCTGCGCACCATGCAAGAGCAGTTGGCGGAAATGCAACAGAAGTACGTCCAGCTGTGCACCAGAATGGACAACGACGACGAGCCCGAGGACGGCAGCGACACGGAACAAGAGCAGACGGAAATCGCGGCACCGTGGCCGAGTCCGCCGGCCGCGCTCAAGTCCTCGACGACGCCGCCGCTGCCAATACCGCCCGCGGCCCAGATGAATCCCAACTTCTCGAAAATGGTCAAATTCCTACCGCAGACCCACATGCCCCCCATGCACCCGTTCAACGGTGCCCTGACCCTGCTCCAGCAGCAAGTGCTCCAGGAACAGCACAACACGCACAGTCAACATCACGCCATCAACAACGCGGCGGCCATGTACTTTAACGTGAGCCACAAACTGTTCATGGAACAGGAAGCCAGGATGGCCAAAGAAGCCGCGATGGCGGCTGAACAGCAACAGCAGCAGCAGCAGCAACAACAACAACAACAACAACAACAACAACAGCAGCAACAACAACAACAGCAACAGCAACAACAACAGCAACACGGTATGCACCATCAACCACAAATGAGCAACCAACACCAGATAAACGTGGTCGGAAATCCGCCGCCGCCAACGCAGCCCATGCACGCGCAAAAAGTCGCGGGCGCGGAAACGCCGGAGCCGAAAATGACCGCGCCTAGCAGACAGCCACCGGCCGGACCGCCGTTCCCAGACTTGGAGCTATTGGCGGACGCGCTAAAATCCGAAATTTCTACCACGCTGACGGGACTTATCGATACGATTATGGCCAAGTTCGCACAACAGCGGAAACAGTCCAAAATAGCGGCGGACTCGGAGATGCTGGCGAAAGACGCCGCAGACCGCAAGTCGCTGCGCACCAAAGTGATCGACCGCGGCAGCCACGGCACCGACCGCAACTCCTCCGGACTGGTCAACGGGTTGCCCAAAATGGTCAACGGCGGCTACGGTGGCTCGGTGGGTCAAGTCGGCGTGGTCAACGGCGGCGGCAACGGACCGGCCGAAATGAGAAACGGGCTGGTGAACACGACGTGCGCCGGCGGCGTGTACAACGGCATGGACGCCGCGTCGCTGGGCCACGTCAGGAGCCCGCAAATGTTCGCGCCCAAACTGCAAGGCCCCGGAGTGGGCCTAAGCAACGCGGCCGCCGCTGCCGCCCTGTACTCGTCCATGAGCGGGCTGCCCACGCACCTGAACCCGTTCTGCCTGAAGCCCGAGCCCGCACCCGAACAGAACGAGGCTCTCAGTCTGGTGGTGATACCCAAGAAGAAACGGCACAAGGTCACCGACACGCGGATCACGCCACGCACCGTCAGCCGCATACTAGCTCAGGACTCGATGAACAACAACAGCGGCAACAATAACAGTGGCCACAATTCCGCGGACAACTCCGGCCGGCTGGCCGGGAACGTCAGCGGCGGCCGCCAGACCCCAATCCAGCCGACCGCAGGCGATTCGCCGCCGCCCGCGCAACAGCGCCCGTCTTACCATCACCAGCAGCAGCAATCTCCGGTCGCGCCGCCGCCGCCGCCGACGCCGATCCTGCCGGTGTCGTTGCCCACCTCGGTGGCCATACCCAACCCCAGCCTGCACGAGTCACAAGTGTTCAGCCCGTACAGCCCGTTCTACACCAGCCAGCACCAGCACCACATCCCGTCGTCCAGCCCGCCCGGCATGTCCGACTCGCCGCCTCATCCGCACCACGGGTCGCTGCTCCATCCCGCCCTGCTGGCCGCCGCCCAGCACCACAACTCGTCGCTGGATCTGATGGACGTCAAGTCCGGCCGGATGGACATGATGGACATCAAGCCCCGAATGGACATCAAACCCCGGATGGACATGATGATGGGCAACGACAGCGTCGACCGCATATCCGAGTGCAATTCCGGAGACGGACCCTACGACGGAATGTCGCCTATAATATCCTTTTTATACAAAAAAAAATATATATATTCATTGAGTATTTTATATTATATCACACGTTACAGCCACTATTATTATCAGGGTCGGATTAAGACAATATGTATGTACCCCGGGGAGCAGGTATATATATTTTTCCGCCTTATTGTTGACCATTTTTTTGGTTATTTAAATTAAATCAAGCTGTTTAATACAGCTGTGCACATAAATACTAGTTACTAATTAATATCTAAAGAATTGACGAACAAAAAATAATAATAATAATAAATGGGCAATCAAAACATATTTTTAAGCATTATTTAAATTTTAAATTTTATGCGCCATTCAAAAAACTCTCACTGGGAGGGGGCATTTTCCCCTTTAACGTCCTTAACCCCCTTTAATCCGACCCTGATTATAACATTATTACCCTTGTTTTTCAAACCCTCTCGTTGTTTCGAACGACGTTTATTTTCGATCTCACAACAGGGAAAATACTCGGTATTCGCGCCAGTCATTATTTTTAAATTCCCAAGGAATTTCCCCGATTGCCACGGTTTGTCATCAATTATTCGTAGATATCCGCGAAATCCTCATTCAAATGCATATAATAATATAATAGGACACATTATATAATTCATAGATACGTCCTTTGGTACTAACTATAACATTTATTGTGTAATCGACAATCGCAATTATTTGTTTTTTGACGGTGATAATAATATTATAATAATGCTACGTAAAACTACGCCGTGTTCAATACGATATCGAATTATCTCTGAGTGTATGTGTGTGTGCCTATTGCACGCCTAATACACTCGTACACAGTGTACACACATTTTAAACGCGGTTCACCGCTTCCTACGCGTACCCCACCCCCATCTCCCTGTACTCCGACTCCGAGCGAAAAGATTAATTACACGCGGCGTGTCGTTCTCCCAATAAATCTGTCTTCAATTAATATTTTCTCTCGGAAAATTAATTGTTTCTGTTTAATAATAAAAAATAACAACAAGGTAATTACTATCACAATAATATTAAACAACTACTCGCTTTTATTTATTCATTGCATGAATTACGGCCAAGGAAAGATTTGTACAAGTGTGTGAGTGTGTGTGTGTGTGTGTGTGTATGTGGAACGGTTATAATATTTATCTATTCGAGCGTACGAGGAATCCGACACTTGAATAAATATACGCGGGGGGAGGAGGACGTCGTCGTGAACGGCAGAACGGGACGACACGGGGAAGCCTCAGGAAAATGTATATATTAAATAAGCACGCGGGCGCGAAGACCTATAAAAGAAACGAAACTTGCGCGATTAATTGAATTATGGCCATGGATGCCGTCCGTCGCTAAGATTTGAAAATGATACCTTATCGATATTGCCTTTTAATACGTACTTAGGTACAATATTATATATATATGCAAAGTACTACATATATTGATTTATTATTCTATGTATCCGTATAATTTCGTATGGCCTAAATAGCGAACGTATTAATAACTCCGTGTATTTGTTAATATTTATAATACCGATTATTAAAATTAAAAGTAAGAAAACAATGATATTTATGTTATTTACGATTTTTCCATAACTGTTATGTTTACTCGTCAACTCTGACACCGATGCACTTGCGAAAAGCCAAGCTGATGTTCTTCTGGGTCCGGTATCCCAGCTCGGCCATCCTGAAGATGTACTTCCCCGACATCAAGTTCAACAAAAACAACACCGCACAACTAGTCAAGTGGTTCTCGAATTTCAGGTAAACAATTTTGACGAGCTCGACCCGTGTTTTACTCTACATTTATATAATACATATTACCATACGTCCCGTATTTGAATGAAACGTCCCGGTGTCCCTACAAAATGTCTAAAATAACACTTGTCCCACGTATTTCGGATGATCCGTCCCTTATTATGTACTTTATTTTAAAATAATTTAAAAAATCAAATATTTTTTTATTTTTTATTTTAATAATAATCAATAAATAATAATAATATATCTGAATCAAATGATAATATTACTAAAAACCAAATGTTTACTGAGAGTTTGTATAAATTTGTAATCACATTACCTATTTATTTAAATTTGTAGTAAAAAACTAAGTTTTAATAACTTGTTACTAGTTTCAATATTTTTTCAGATACAAAAGCTTATACTCAAAAATTATAAATTTCAAATTTTGAGACTAATTTTGGTTTTGAGGAACTGAGCCCTCACCCCTTCTCACCCCTTCCCAATCACTACGTAAATTAGAAGTATGATTTTAAATGTCCCGTATTTTTAATGAATAAATCTGCAAGGATCCCTAATATTACATCGTATAACGTACGATTTTGTGTACCTACTACATAATATCTCGTTATTATTATTATTATTATTATTACTGTACATAATATAAGTATGAAAACACAACGGGTTAACCGCAGTAAACCTATATGATTCGTGGCGGTCGTTTTCGCAGGAGCATCGCAAAATGCGCACATCGCGGCACACGTATACTATATAATAATAATGCGTATAATTCGTTTATTATAATATATTAATATACTTGTATGATACGACGACGACGACATATGTATGTATATTATGAGTCGTATAAACAAACGATTAGTTTTTTGAATCGAAACGCGAAAAAAAAACACGCGTGTATAATATCGTATAAAATATAACATATACATAGACACACGAAAACACATGGTTGATAAAACACGAAGAAAAGTAATTCATCCGAACCATGTGGGTGTTAAATTAATTCTAGCTTTCTTTTCGTCTCCGTATATGCGGGCTACGTCCCATTTTTTTTCGTTTTTTTTTTTCCTGTAAAGCACCTGCTTTAAGTGTTTTTCTCTCCCCGAGCGTCCGCTATATGCGCTTAAACATTATTTTGAAATTCCGTAATAATAACAAAATATAATAAAAATATTTTTTGACGTGCACAATATTATAATTATCTCGTTTCCTTATACGTGTACGTAGTCGCGGCGAATAAAAATTTACACTTTATTTAACAAACATTTTTCTTTTCATCGCGCGCCCGCTCGTAACTATATTTATAATATTGTATACCACACGTTAACTCGCGCCCTGCATCGGGTATACTACATTATATTATATGCTAATTAACGCAAAACGAGAGAATCATCATCGAGTACACATACCTACGGTCGCGGTGACATTTTTCGCCGTTTCTTATTAAACGACTCGGGGCGCGTACGAGTTGATGCAGCTGTTGACGGTGGTGGTAATTGTGTGTGTGTGTGTGTGTGTGTGATTTTGAAAACGAGGGGAAAACGCGCACGCGTTATTGTACATACACCTAATTTACACGAGTGCGTGTGAGGGTTGTACGGAGGAAAAAAATATTGTTTAACCATTCGATCGGGGTCAAAACGTACGCATTATATTATAAATAATTATTATTATTATTACGTATATAATAATATGGCATCGACGCACACTCGGAATTTTTGCGATATACTGGAAAAAGGGTTACGCGCGAATGTACACACACACACACGTTGAAAACAGCTAATAATTGTGTGTATAAAATAATATGCATATACACAAATTATTAAGTATCTCGCGCGAATGTAAAGTGTAGTAAACCCATAGAGAAATGATTGGCTTTTCATAATATAGAGGTAGTCATCGTCCGTTACCACGTATATAACATAATATAAATGCGGCGTACACGGCACGTGTTTACAGGCGTACTTCTACAATAATAATAATAATAATATTTTGTATATTATACGCAATATCGTGCGGTGGTGTGATGTATCTTCGCGGCTATTCTTTTCACCTCGACGTGTATCGAGAGTAGTACGTTTCGGAAAAGCGCAATACCACCGCCGACCGGCGCACTCGAATCGACGCGATCCACTGAATAATAATATTCTACAGTAATAATAATAATAATACATGTCTCGTCTTTTCACGTATTTCATTATATATATATAAATAATGGTGTATACGATATTGTATATTATTATTGTTTTGAGTTGCTCGCGACAAGTGGCACCCGGTTTATTATAATGTATACTAATTATTTATAAACCGTCTTTTTTTTTCAATTCCCAACAGAGAATTCTACTACATTCAAATGGAAAAATACGCGCGACAAGCCGTCAGCGAGGGTCTACAACGATCCGAAGACATACACGTGAACAAGGACAGTGAAATTTACAGGGTTCTCAATTTGCACTACAACCGTAACAATCACATCGAGGTAAGTGCGCGTCAGACACCAAGTCCTCGGTTCCGATTTTTAAAAAAATACTCACGGTTTTTTTTTCTTTTTTTCTCCAGGCTCCCAGCAATTTTGAGTACGTGGTCCAACAGACGTTACGCGAATTTTTCGTGGCCATCCAAAACGCCAAGGACACGGAACAATCGTGGAAAAAGTCCATTTACAAAGTGATTTCTCGCATGGACGACACCGTCCCGGAGTACTTCAGGTCTCCGAACTTCCTCGAACAGCTCGAATAAACATTATATATGTATATACACGAATATATATACATATATAGATTATATACATTCGATATCGCGTCTGTAAACTGTGCTTTTTTTTATGTGTAATTATTATCGTTTTTATTTAGAGAAAACAAAAAAAAAAAAATTATATGAAAGCTCAAAATAATGAGTTTTTGTGATGGGTTATATTATATTCTATTTGCATTGTTGTGTACAGTCATTTTGAAGACAAATTTTATAACATTCATGTTTTACTTTGGTTTCCAAATATTTTTATAAAATTAAGGGCGGTCTCTTTGTACAAAGAAATAATTATGTTGTACAAAAAATTTAAATTTATCTTTACTTATTTTATTTTTATATTATTATATATATTTTAAAATTTAAAAAAATTATAATCGCTTATATTTAAATTATATATGTATGCATTATATATATATATATATTTATATATTCATGTGTATAATTTAAATGTTATACACATCTATATACACAAATGCATACGTATATGGAATAGTCTAATGTATATAGGGAACAAGAGACCCACTAATTTTTATTTATAAATAACAATATTATGATTATGATGTATAGTAGATATATTATTGTCCCAGCGATGGGTCGGTTAATGTACACAACATATTTATATATATTAATTGATTGTTAAAAACTACATATTATTCACACGGGGTACCCATTTAATTATTATGATTATTATTATAATTATTATTATGTATTATTATTTTTTATTTTACATCAATGTTTAGGTTAGATTATATTGTTATTTCACAATTTTATAGCACATGAAAAAAAACCCGCCGGTCCTATTCGGCGGATTTTCCAGCTCCCCTTCTCCCCCCCACTCACGTGATCTCACATTATTCCAATTATTATTTATTTAGCATAATTTTTATTTTTTAGTTTATTTATTTTATTTTATTTTATTTTATTTTTATTTATATTTTTTTGGTGTGGTGAGTTTCTCCTAGTCAAATAAATTAAAAAAAGGATCATATATAATAGTTCTTATAAAATTATAATTTTGTCATTATTATTTATTATTTTCAATATCATTATTGTTGTTATTATTGAATCGTTTCAATCCCCCCCCTCTTCAGCGGTACCTCTGCTGGCGAACATTTTCGATTAATAATAATCAGTTTACAGACAGCTCTTTACTACAGACACACATACACACACGTGCATATTTTTACACAGACATACACACATCACGTACATGTAAATACATTTAAATACATGCATACACATTATATAATAGACATAATTATACCACAGACACACACGAAACGTAAGTTTAGCACTCGAAGAACACCATCGCGTCCACAGTACATAAAACAGACTTTGTATTAAATTTTTTTGTTTCCCGTTTTCGCTCGCATACGTTTCTAAGTTTTATCGTTTCGGCGGAATTTTCATTTTTTGTTAACACGCTCGTGTACTGCAATATTTATTTTCCGCATACAATCTGAAAACCCGCATGCATACGGAGAAGACACAATATATAGACACATAATATTATTATACAATAATATACGCATAAATATACACACACACACACAGCCGCCGCCACCAAAACTGACATCACCACGTCAAAGAGATATTATACAATATAGACACAGAACTCAGATACAACTATACACAGAAGACGCATATTTATTATCAGTTAGAAGACAACAGACACAGACAGACCACAGACATATTATTATACAGTTATGAACGTTCATAAATAAAATACATTCATAATGTTCATATATATAAATAATATTATATATTTACGTATCTACAGAGCAGAAAACATTCGCCGCTACACAGTAATAATTTACAGTAGATACAATATTTTTTAAATGCAAATTAAATAGTTAAAATAGAAACACACACACACACCCAATCAACAAAGGCCGGAGAAAAGAAAACGGAATATTTTTGTGACATTATTTTGTCGTGGAATTTTTTCTTGTTTCCTCCGTCCGTTCAGACCGTAAAAATCCGGATTCCCCGTCCATAGATTCTCAGCAGGACTCTCATCCGATCACGGGGAACATAATAAATAATATTATATACCGAAATACAAATCACGAAAACCCCTAACAAACAGTCGTATAGTAGATTAAATATTTACAAACTATAAAATATAGCAGATAAGCCATGATCTACCATACACACACATACACAGATAAACATTTATATTATATATATATACACACATACAAACAGGGAATACGTATTGATATATTTTTTAGATTTTACCGGTATACGATAATTAAAGAAATAGAAAACGCACATAGGAAATATATGTGTGTGATAATATTTTAAGAAAAAAAAACAAACCGTGTTTTCGAACACCTTCAAAAATGGCATTGTAGATTATAATTCTAACCTTATTTTTTACTCGATTTTTTTTCCACTTTCTACTAATACTACTACTACTACTACTACTACATATAATAATATTTAATAGAATGGATAAGGTTTCTGTTTAAAAATCATTTTTACTACGTCATACACAGTGTGTTAAATTTATTTTTATTATTTTTTCGTTTATTATTTTTTTTAAGTTAACTATATGTTTAAGTATTGACGATTTTTTTCGTTCAGGTGTGTATCTACGTAAAAATCTAAACTGCTAGTCCTTTTTTTCGTTTTTAAAATAGTTAAACAGTTTTTCGAGTGTGCTAGAATAATGTTTACAGTAATTAATATTTAAAAAAATAATAATAATAATAATACTCATAGTCATACGCATATAATATAATATAATAAATAGTTCAATGAAAGTTATGCCCTGGGCTTTATTATTAGGTGTATTAGGTTTTGGTTATATTATTATTTTTAATTGTATAGGTACGTTACGTTATTCTTTATTTAAAAGATGTGTTATTTTTTTCCCGTTTTAGCGCAAAAATAATTAAGTTTTTCCTGTCCACTTTACTTTTTTGTTTTCAACAAGACTGACTTACCCGTTTCATTTGAAATCACAAAACATATTATCATGATATGATATTATGTATAATAATTACTATTATAATTTTTATTTTATTTTTATTTATTTTGCCGTTTTCGTTTGACCATTCGTTTGCTCACATTTTATACACGGCACACGACGACGAATACATAACATATTATTATATTTTTTTTTGTAATACCGTAGTTGTTATAGCATTGTGGTTAGAAGTTATTATGTATGTAAACCTCGAGTCGGCCATTTGAGCGCAAACATGATTTGATATTTTTATTTTATTTTTATGAGTGTTGATTTTTAAGACTGGGCGTCCATTTGTTCAAGTTTTTTTTTTTTACAGACATCAATGTAAAAACTGGCCTGGGGTATCTTAAATTAATGCAATTTTTTTTTTTTTATAATTATTATTTGTTAGCAATTCTTTATATTTATAATATTTAATGAAAGTTGTTTACTAATTTATTATTACTATTATTATTATTATTATTATTATTATTATTATTATCATACATAAACTCTCAAACCATATTAAGCTAATCGTAATAATATGTGTGTATGTTCCGAACACGTTACACACGCCTCTTATATATATTTATATAAATATAAATAAATAAATAAAAATAGTTATCGCATTACTATATTATTATACTGTCATGTACATGTAATCCTTATTGTTTTCTGTTCTTTTTATTTGAATTATTTTATTTTTTTTTTGTTTATTTTTTTAAGATATGTACCTAATAAAACAAATTAAACTAATGACCTAAACATAAAAATCGGCGAGTACATTATTTATTCCTTTTTTCTCAAACAAATGTGCACATATACAAACATCATAATATATGTACCCTTATTGTGGGCGTTCAACAAAAATGGCACTAATATTATAGTTACATTTAATCAACTTTATATTGGAGTTTGTTGGACGTCGTGGTTCTTTTAGCCTTTTAACTTTTTACTAAATCAATGAAAAAATAAATCAACAAATTCAATTGTTTTAAAGATATTTTTTTAGACAATATTTTGATAGAGTTAAAAAGGGTAATTTTGAAAATAAAAAAGCCGGACATACTTCGCACGA
>JAIPRM010000611.1:0-51425 GCA_025469315.1 Stegophylla sp. TES_Ste_2020 | reverse complement strand
AAAAACATTGAAGAATTGAGAAATTCAAAAAATGACCTCTTTAAAGTACAATCTAGAGGCGAATCAGGTTTCAAAAAGTTATTGATCGAAACTTTTGGACAAGTATTTCTATACGAAAAGTTGTACACAGAAAAAAAAAATAAAAAGTAAACATCATTGTAAAAACACTAGCTTCTTCACTTCGCTCAGAATCTAAAAGACGAATTCTTGTTGGTACGAATTTTCCATTGAACATCGATATTGTACCGCGCGAGATTATCATCACACCTATTCCGAACTAAATCATAATACGTTCTTTATATTATAATATATAGATAAATGTTACCGAAAATACAATGGAATATTGTCATCATCTTTCATTATTTCCTTGTTTTTGCAGTTGTAAGTCATTTCTGACGGTTATAATGGAATGGATTTCCCCCCTTTTTTTTATTCGTTCAAGCATAAATAATGTTTACAAAGAAAAAAAAAAAAAAGAAAAGATGTAAATGTTTGCAATAATTGTTCTTTTTTTAAATTGTCATTCCGAACCAAACAATGCGACTATTGGTTTTAATGTATAGTGTATACAATTCTTCTTTTTTTTTTTTTTTAGCGTTTCGAATAAAAAAAAAACATCTCTTTGAGTTGTACAAAATGTCGTGTAACTATTTTGTTTATTGTTTACGGCGTTAACACACCCGCTTATGCGCAATCAGTCGCGTTCGATTTGATAATGTGTTTCGCATGAAGTGTACGCGTGGATAATAAAAACACGGATGGGACGTATTATCCAATATTGAGGCCACAATATTTTACGGTCTTGAACTGATAATAAATCGAGGCCATATTTTGTTTACGTTTGGATATTATTTCATTGGAAAAATACCGATTTTATTAAACTATATTATCAACTCTTGTTGATTTATTTGTTTTGTAATTACTGTTAAAATAAAATCGTTTAAACAATAAAATTTTTATTTCTTTAAATCCTTTTGTTTCTCGGGGGTACATTCGGCAATGGTATCACCTATCTGTAAGATATTTTAGTATAATATGTTCATCACCACCCTCTGAATTTTTTTCTGGTGTTATCACTGATTGTGTTATCATGTATATCGAATTTTTTTGGAATTTAAATCTAAACGATGACGTCATATACCATTACTACTGTTTCTGCCACTGTTGTTGCTGTTGCTGTTGCTCCTATTGCCGCTATTGTCATTGTAGCAGAGACTGAAACAGCAGTAGTAGTATATGACGCCATTGTTTAAATTCCAGATTCAGAGAAAAATTCCAAAAAAATCTTTATACATGATAACACAATCAGTGATAACAATATCAGTGATAACACCAGAAGACAATTCGGAGGGTGCAGGCACGTAGGTTGCATCCTATCGGAGCGTGGGGATAAACATACTGAAATACTCTACTCATATCACGTTGTAAACAAGCGGCCTCGATTTCATAAAACACTTCATGACCGCTGATAAGACGTTTATGTCCTATCCATATTTCCGTTATTTATGAGTACACGTAACCGAAAACAATAAATATGATTTAACCGTCGTCGTTGGTGTAAAGTGCACTTAATGTTCTCGAACAACTCGAGTTGAAAACTCCACGCGTGTCGCTGTTACTTCCGTCGTGGCATTATTACATGACGTTATTTTTCCTTCCATTCCGCGAGTCTGTTCGCGAATCGATTTTGTTTTTTTTCCCCTACAGGCACCGCGGCGTGGTTGTATGATATTTGAAATTAAAAGTTTTAAACGCAAAACTCGAATTCGCGAGTTCCGTTCGTAATCGTTTTCCTCCTTTCGGATTTGAATATTTTAAACGAAAACACGTCTTGACATCGTAATAATATTATTATTATACGCTCACGCAGAGCGTTTTTTTATAATATTATATTAAGTTTGACTTCAAATCACTTCGATATATAATTTATTTTAATAATTATTATTTTTCAAAAAAAAAAAAATTAAAGTCTAAAGTCTTGTTTACATAAACAAGTAGTCGAAAACCCCACTAAATAACTTAGTGCAATATTAGAAATAGCCAAATAATCTTTCTGGACACGTATTCAAAACGGAGCTAAATTTGTGATTTCAAAAAACGATTTTAATTTCTATACTGGTCTGATGAAAGTTACGGCTCTTAGTTGATGGAATTTTTAATGATTTATTTTGATACTCTTTTTAATTTTTATAATAAAATGTAATGTATTATAAAATATTATAAAAAAACTAAATGTTTATGTCAATCAGCATCGATTAAAATTTGCACACTCTTAGCTTAGAACCTTGACCAGCATCCGGAGCCCAGTACCACTCTGCTCGCACAAGTGGGCCGCGGCCCACAGGTTAGGAACACCTTAAGAATGAAATAGTAATCCAAAACAAAACCGTGTACCTACCCTTAGAAAATTCGAGAACGCTTACGTTTTGTTAATAATCGATGAGTATGTGGAAAAATAATTAAGTTTCTTTTTGTTTAGTATAGTCTAATATTATATTGTTATCTTCAAAATTGTACAGGAAATCCGAAATCCGACCGAGGTGAAGCACTTCATCGCATATATATTCTCAGACCGGTTATGCTTAAATCGGTCTGAGGGAGGGGGAGGGGTATAATATTTTCCCCGCCGTAGACATTTTGTTTTGTTTTTCGATTGTATTCACGTCGTAAGTAATTATTATTAACACCGCGTCGACCGTTTTCGATTCCGTTGATCGATACGACGAAATGAACATTCCGACGACGGCGGGAAAGAAGCGCGTATTTTTGTTTATTTATTTTTTCCCCCGAAAATGTTTTTAATAAATTATTACAATAATAAAAGAACGTAAACTTCGAAAATTATTTATTTCGCGTGCATTGTGACCGGAGAGATACGACATTTTTTTGTTGTCCACCATCCCCACCCCTCCCCATCCATTTGCTTTTCCCCTCTCGCTCTGCGTTCCCCATCGCCATCGGCGCACAGCCCTTTCTTCAAAATGCCAGCCCTCTCCGGGGTTTCTTCTCCTCGGCCTTTTGCCCACCGAAAAGGTTCATTGAATAATAAATTCAAAGTACGTGCGCTGGCGGTCAGTCCCTTTTCCTTTTGTGCATTCAAATGTCGTCGCGTTTAGTTATAATTTCGGTTGCAAATATAATTTTTTTTATATGTGTGCGTGTGTGTGTGTGTGTGTGTGTGTGTCTATCTCACTCTCACCCTTTCATTGTTTCCACACTTACTGGAGACAATGCTGCGTGGCCTCCGCAGGGATTCGAGGGTGCAAAAAAAATTTATATATATATATAGAAAAACCGACCAACAAACGATTATGCAAATGCGGACACGGCCCTCTCCAGAGTGCAGCTCCTATTAAAACAAACAACGTAGACGGCAAAGGTTAACAAACACTCTCACACAAACACTCTCACACACACACACACACACACACACACATGCGATATTATAAAACAGAATAGTGTTGGAAACAGCTTAGTTCACCACTTCGAAACGATAACGAGCAATCTTGTCGGCGCGATTCAACGTCGAGATGAGCGAATTTTTTTCTTCTTATAAGCCTTAAATGTTAATTTTCGTTTTGATTTTAATTTTTTTAAAGTTAAACATTAAATTCTATTACTCCGCATTTTATGTTTCAGAAGCAATTTTTAAATATCTCATTACGTAGCAGTTTAAATATCGTATTATAGATTATTTAAGATGAATCGTGTGTGTTTTTTGAACAATTTGAAAAAAGTATTTTATATATACATTCAGATTTATTAAAATATTTTCATTCGAAATATCGATTTTAACAAACTTATCGTATTTTAACCACGCGATTGTACAAAAAAAATAATTATTGCGGAGACTACGAAATTTGTTTTCGATCAAAAATTTCATATTTTCTATTACAAAATATATACTCTTATACTCCAGTTTTTATGTTATTAGCGACATGAATCGTGCAATTTCCATGTGAATATTCGACATAATAGGTTTGAAACCAATAGCGATAAAATTATAATGCAACAAAATAAAAAAGGTGGACTAACTTTGCAGCTGCAGCATAGGTATTCTTTGCTACTTGGGTGTGTGTATTGAATATTAAAAAAAAAAAAAAAAAAATGATAAATAATTTCTTCAATAAAAAGAACTTCAGTTTATTCTAAACAATTTTATTTAAAAAATTTAAAGTTTGTTATTAAAATATATATGTATATGCACAGTCGACTCTCGATAGATCAAAAACCTTCAATAATTCGAATCCTTTGGTGATTCGAAGGCAATGCTCGGTTCTTGAAGTGAAAATAAGGACACTCGGCAATTCGAAATTAAATTTCGGGAAAACTGGTCACTGACAATATTACTGAACAAATAATATTGTTGTGTTGAATTAATTGATTACTAATGATCAGATCGTTTTAACGAAGAAAACAATACAGGTACGTTTAATCCTGCAGGTATTTGAGTCGAAGAGTTTTTCACCGCTTGATTTTATGACATTTTTATTCAAATTCTATATATATATAGAGTAAAATAGCGGATTTAATAGAGTGCGCTAAAAACTCACGCGTGGACACTACTATTGTGCAAACACCTACAGCAGTCGGTCGTCATATTTGCGTACGTCAAATCACGCGATATCGATTCGCTTTCGCGGTATAGGCCCCCTGTTAGGTCCGAGTGGCCTAACACTGACCTAGGGCGACCGTATTTCGAAAATTATAAAACAGTACGGGACAAAAGGTCAGTTCATCACGAGAACATATTCAGCACTTTAAATTGCGCAATTTAAATAAATTAAGATTTTTTTTTTTATTGAATTTACTTGAAATTTTCGAATGATATTCAGTACATAATTTGCATTACTCTTTGAAAGAACGTGATTTAATAATAAAATCATATAATGCGTTACAGTGTTGTATTCCTGTGTATATTATAACATTATAAAAATACGGTATGTACACTAGGGTTAAATGTAATATGAATGCAGGCCCGTCACGAGAAATTGTCCGCCCTTTGGCGAACATTACGTTTCCGCCCCCTACGTCAAAAGCGTGTCAAATAATGACACGTTAAAAGCACTACCCCACCCTCTTACAGCCAGCAAAAAAAAAATTAAGTATGGCAAAAATAGTAAATTACACATTAAACTATTTTTCACGCGCGGGTGTGTGTGTGTGTGTGTGTGTGTGTGTGTGTGTGTGTGAAAAGCGATGTAGGATTTAAAGTTTTATATAATGTCAAAAATAATCAGTTTCATCAATGCTATGAGTTAAAAGAAGTATAAATAGTAAAATTATTCATTGATTTTGTGAAACTCTTGGACTCTTTCCCATGAAAGCTGACTATTATTATAGTCTGTTTTGATATCCCTATTTAGCTTATTTTGGATCAAATATCTCGTCGCAAAATGACAGTTTAGAGTAGGGTGACCGCATGTAAGAAAATAAAATACAGGACAAAAATATTTTTCATAATATTTTTAAATAAATAATTATTTATTACATATTTATATATTTATGTTTTTGAATCGTGACAAAAATATAGTTTTTAAATTACATATTATAGATTAAATTTAAACACATAAAAACATAATTCTGAAAAACATAAAATAACATAATGTATCTGAATTGACACTTTTTAAAATTTCTTCAAATTCTTTATGCATGCATATTGTATACTTTACTTTCTAAAAAAAAACTTGTTAATTCATTTTATGATTATAATTGATCTAATGGTATCCAAAAGATTTCTAGATTCTTACATTATTCGATAGTTTCATTTCAAAAATTTCAAAAATTTTAAATCAACAGCAAGTCAAAAAAACGGGATTAATATGGGACAGACTTGAAATTACCGGACAAAAAGCGTCCTGAGAGAAGTTTGTCGGGACAACAGGACACAGAGCCGAAATAAAGGACAATCTTGTATAAAACAGGACGTATGGTCACCCTAGTTTAGAGTCAACCGTAAATTAATGTATAGATCTAGTGCGCGTTTTAATTATGTTTAATCTCTGTTTAATTTAGACACGAATGAGAAAAATAATTGTTGTGAAATCGTACTCTCGGTAAAATTGAAGTGCAGGCCAAACGTGTACAGACCCAAATCGTTCCACTCAGAATCTAAAAATCAATGGAAATCTAAAATTATTATTATTATAAATTCCATTCGACTAGTCACTTGTGCCCATTGTGAATTAATTCGATATTATATATACATGATACACGAGTGCGCCTATAGGGAATGTAATTCGCAATCGTTGTTTGTAATTTTTTATTTTTGACGAATAAGCACTTCAAATTCGACTCTGTACTCGTATAAACGAATGATACGCACGGGGAGTAGAAGGGGTTTGTTGTTAAATATTTCGAAATCAGCACATTGATTTTGAATATTTTACATACCTACTACTCTGTTCGTATCGATCGACAAATAGTTAGCGTTCCAGCGTTAATAAAAGATAATGCCGATTGAAACGTAATTTTAGATTCCGAGTGGAGCGAAGGAGCTAGTGTTTTTACAATGATTTTTTTTTGTTTTATGTGTTCATGTTTTCACACAGAAATACTTGTCTGAAAGTTTCGATCAATATCTTTTTGATTCGCAATTTGTTTCTAAACGGTACTTTTAAGATGTAATTTTTCGAAATTCTCAATAGTTTTCTTAAAAATTAGGGAAAAACTATCTTTGTTTAATCCAAACTTAATGAATATTTAAATATAGATAGAGAATAATATGAGAAATATTTTGGTTCACGAAAATGTGAATAAAAATGTTTGCCCATTTTTTTCAAACACTTTTCTTTAACTTTCCTCAGATAATAGTGAAACATAAAATTGGCCGTGTAAAAAATATTTCATTTTCTTTTCATAACAAACTCTATGGTTTTTAAGTAAAATTGTCATGAATAAACTGAAGCTCTGAGCAGAACCGTCTTATTGAAGAAATGATTTTATTTTATCAATACGCCCACAAGAGTATCTCATTCGAAGAGCGATGAATACCCAAGATGCATCATTTTTAAACATAAATCGGTATAAAAGAACAAACGTACTATACAGTACGTACAAAAAAACATATATAGTATAGGGGAAAAGAGTCGAGATTCAACGTCTATGTGCGCTATAAATTGCATTAGGATGGAACAAACGCGTGACGTCCCGTCTGAAATTTACGATTGTGGTGTTTCGTTTTGTGGCGTTTACTGTAATCTCGAAGAACGGCTTCTATTGCACGAGTTACTCATTAGGTTTCACGGCTAAACACATTTATTATTCTAACGTGCAAAACGTAGATATTTTGCATAATATTATACTATACGATGTGAAATATTTGCCACGGTTCTTATAAAAAAGAATTCTTTGCGTTCCTAGTTTTTTTTTTTTTAAAAAAAAATAAAGGAATCAGTTCAGTTCTTTGTTCCTTTGAAAAAAATAAATAAATAGGAATTACTTTCTATGCTGTTCCTGAAGAAAACGTTCGAATTCTCATAGCTATTAATTCGAAATAGTAAAAAAAAAAAGATTTATAGAAATTAATAAAAAATATGTATTATCTAATTACAAGAAAGTTATTGATAAAAAAACACTCCAAACATTCTTAGTTCTAATTTTTGCTAGAACATTAAACGTAAAAGAAAATTAGTTGAAAATATACTATTTTTTTTCCATAAAAATATGATCTCGTTCTGTTCCGCGTTATTTTTTCCAAAATATAATTCGTTCAACGTGCTGTTCTCTCAAAATGAACTCCAACTTCCAGTAATCCGTTTCTTAAGAGACTCGTTCATTACACTGATTAGTATTATTACTATACAAATGTATAAAATCTCATATATTTTTTTTTTTTGTTTTCTTTTTAAATTCCAACGATGAATTGTTTTTTTGACACGACTTCGGCGATTATTTAAATTTATGGAACATTGATTTTTGAAGAAAATTGGTAGACCTTGGGCCACTCGGCTAACACGCTGGCTTACTGCTATGTGACAAAATTTCCATTTGTCCGTCACGCCGTTTACCCTCGTGGCGGTTGACAGGCGGCATCGTGACACGACACGAGCCATGGACGACCGATTAGTTCGGAAACTTTTCGTAACCTTTTTGGTCTCGTCACTACCCTCCCCTTCCCCGTTCACGCGCCCCTGTAGATATATGATACACGAATTATTACACGTACAATTATGCATGATAAATTTGAATAATACCACGGTGACACGAAAAATCGGAATTTTAGATTTCGAGTGGAGCGAAACGATATATCATGATTTTAGAACGACATTGTTTTTTTTGTCTTTTTGATTGTTTTCAGTCAAAATGTCCTATGTTCTGCGTGTTCAGCACAGTGTTGTGCGGAGTTCAATGTTTATACTTTACTCATCTTTGATTTACTTTTTTTCCTCGAGTCGACCAGTGTGTACCCGTATGGCGTTTAGAGTGTAAAATTATTACTTGTGTAAAGTATATTGCATAGTGAACACTCGGAAATGACAAATGATTTATAATAAAATCATTTTGAAAAAGCTGTGCATAATTTGCACTACGGGTAATCTTCGGTTCTCGGGTTAGATGCTCTTGGTGAGAAAAAAAAAAAGAAGAAATTATAAATCATTACTTCAGTATAATGATTCTGAACGGAGTTTTAGTTTATTCAAGACAATTTTATTAAAAAATTGTAGAGTTCATTAATATTACAAAAAAAAATATATATTTTTTTTACTCAGACAGTTTCGTGTTTCACTGTTAAATGTAAAAAGAAAAAAAAAAGTAATTATTAAGTTATTTTTCTCGAATTTTGTTGTTAGCTATTGAAAATATCGAAAAATGACCTCCAAAAAGTATTTAAAAGAGCAAAATGTGGGGGTCAAAACTTTTTGACAAGTATTTCAATAACAAAACGTGTACGCTTAAGAAAATAATGAAATAAGGATTTTTTAACATCGTTGTAAAGACGTTGTAGCATCTTCACTCCACCGAAAATCCAAAAAGGAGTTTGACTGCTTTACGTTTTAAAACGATATATCGCGATCCGAGTTCTGGTCGGGAACATCTGGATTAGACGGCGGGCGGCGGTGTTAAATTTTCGTCGAACGACGCGGTCGAATATTATTTTAAATAGGAGTTAATATTATTATTATTTAGAGATCAAGAGCGGCGGCGATTGTAGTGTTCGGCGGTGGCGCGTTCGGGAGGTTATTATGAACAATACTCGTAACCGATAAACTTTGTGACCTTCTGGCTTTTCGGACGGTCTCGCACGATAATTTACCGATTTCAACGCCGAACTGAAGCAGTTTTTAATACATCGATTTTCTCTCCGTGCGAAATCCGGTAAAACGATATTGACCGGCCCCACCGACTGCTAATGTGGTTAGGTTAATAAATACTCGACCTCGGTGATTTCGAATGACGTACAAAAACGATTTCCTTATTTGTCGAAAATGACGACCATTATTGATATTTATATTATCAACTTCTTTTGTTTAGAATCGTCTTATTGAAGAAATGATTCATCCGTTTCTTTAAAATTCCACAAACCCACCAAGAGTATCCGACCCGTAGAGCGAATAATATCCGTGGTGCGAAGTATGTTCGGCTTTCTCGCCTTCAATTTATTTTACTTTATTGTACTTTTTAACAATAAAGCATTTTAATTAAACCTAAATTATAATAATAACGAATAGATCAATTAATAAAATGGTTAATATATATAATAATTACTTCTAGACGTGAAGGTTTACTAATGGGCATGAAATCGAATATTTTATTCAGTATTAATATTTAGAAATAATCGGATTTCAAACAAATGTCTACAGATTTTTTAATTATATAATTTACTACTTTCTTAAATGATTTAAAATTACCAATGTTAATATTTGAAGAAATACAAAGTTTAATGTCAATGAAAAGTAGATTTCTTCTTTCGATAATATTGAATGTACGATTTCATCGAGACACACGACGACCACATGTAAAATTCGTATAAACACGATTATTCAATTATAATTAAATATTATAATTAATTATATTTCAATTGTAATATCGTTAAACCGATAAGGGTAAAAAAAAAAAAACTCTCATTCAAATTTCGCGTTTTTAAAATAGATTTCGACATTTAATTTACTCGAATATAAATATGAAATCGGTGTACATTTCAGTTAGGGATTAAAACGTGTAAAGGAGCCGTCCACTAACGACAAGACTTTATTTAACACAATAGTTAGGATATTATTATATCACGTTTATTAAATAATTTAAGAAAAAAAAAATAGCGTTATTTTGTTGTATCGATTTAATGAATAATATAATTGGACATAGAAAAATAAATTAAAATGTATGTATTTCAATTTTTCTTATGACGAAAATATTTTATTATTATTGTTCTCGTTAAAATTTCTGCATTCGAATAAAGCATTGCGTTAATTATATTTTATCGACAAATTAAAAGAAATAAACACTATTATAAAATCATAAGTTTCTTCACTTCGCTCAGAATTAAAAAATAAAATAAAATATAATGTCTTTAAAACCTTTTTTTTTTTTTTTTTCGAAGCGTTTAAAACTTGCGAAATTTAAATGTTAAATTTATCCTTACTACTTTTTGATACGCGGGTATTCGATTTATTTGTTTAATAAAGATTTCTTTCATTAAAATGATTACTATTATTTTCGAATTTGTTCCATTGTTATTTATCGGATCCCAGTCGTTTGTCATTAAGTAATCGGAATGATAGGAATCACAAGACTTTATTTTCAATTTATTATTAATCTCAGTTTGATATCGTTCTTACAATATTCATTTTTAATTTCAAATAGAACGGAAATAGTATTATTTAAAAAATAATTTGTAAAGTTCCGTTGTTGATTTTAAGTATTATTTCCTTCTCATCGAAATATAAATAATAATAAAAAAAAATTCGTATTTTTATTTTTTACGTACACGCATTAAAAGTAAACAATAAGCGGGGAAAAATTAAATTAAAAAGTTTATTTTCCGTACTTACCTACCAAACAATAGCAGATTCTTATAGTAAGTTAAAAACGTGTATTATAACAGATTATAAATTTAAAATAAGTTTCGACTAAAAGTTATTCAATATTTTGTTATTCGGCAACATTATCAAAGGAAATTACTTTTGGATTATACCGTTTATACGTAAATAGAATTTAAATACACGTTTCCGTAATATTCTTTTAGTTTAAAAACAAAAAAAAAAAAAAAAATACAACTCGATATACCTAGATGGGTTTTTAAAAGTATATATATATATATTCTAAATGATTTTACTCTTTTACTCGGAACGTTTGAATTACGAAATAAATTTACATATACAGTCCGTTTTTGGCGGAATACGTGCATTTTTCAACCCTTTATGGAATATTTTGCATAAACACTATGTAAATGTATTATTATTATTATTACCGTTTGAAAAACGAGTCGTTTTTAAGTTTTTAGGAATGTATATGCGAACAACGTCGGTCTCAAAAGCTCTTTTGAGATTTCATTTCCCGTTACTATATTCTTCTGTCTTGTAAGTATAACAATGTATACGTACATAATACAATATACACACACTGGGAAGAGGTGCTATAAAAAAAAAAAAAAAATAATTCTAGTCACGATAAAGGAGTTACAGAAAGGGTTTTGGGTTGTATTTCGGACAATGGTCCTTCGGGCCGGATTAACAAAGTTATAGTGCCCGTTCCCGCTCACACCATGAGCCGGAGCCGACGACGAGAATTATCAAAATCCACCGAACCCACCCCCATATTATAACCACCCGCACCACTATCGCCGCCCATAGTGCACTCGTAATTTATTACCTACCCAATTGTCAGATTATAGTGTATATAATATAATGTGTATATACATATAAAACGAGAGCACATCTACCCTCACAAGCACACACACACACACACACACCCCCGCGCGAGCGTAGACGATACACCTTTATTTTGTGCGGTTTAATAATTACTGTTATACAGCCGGGGAATTATTGTTCTCGGACCACGCCGCGGAATATTACATTCGAATTCAGTAGACAATGACAAAGCCGGGGTGGAGGGGGGTGGTGAGGGTGAGGAGTACACTCGCCGAGGACTGTGCGCGAGGATTTCGACGTAGCACGGCGTGGTAGTAAGGTGAATAATAGTAATGGAGAGAGAGAGAGAGAGAGAGATATGATTATATTATTACGTGGCTGGAAGTGAAATAATGTACGCCGGAGATAAAACGTGCGTCAGTGTTTTACGCGCGAGTAATTGACCGGACGGATTTTTAAAACGTTTTCCTTCCGGCAGAGGTCCCGGGGCCAAAGTATATGTATAGGTACTGCGCAAAAGCCCGCCGTCCGCATTGAATTGATACCAATCTCTCGATTGTGTATGTGCAGAACAAGACGGCCTGAGCCAGGAGCGCAAATTTCGACACTACTCATAAAATATTTTTCATATAATATTTTTCAAATATAATTTTATTATTTTAAATGTGCCCCTACCCCCTAATAGAAAAGGTACTCCGTATCCCCCTATACGGAGTACCCTTTCTATTTTTTAAATATTTTAGAGTACCTCACCTAATTTTTTGAAAATCACCTCACGAGTACATGAGATATTCCAATTTTCGAAGAAGTTATTTTTTTTTTTTTGTTAGACATATGCGTCCCTCCTCTAATATTTTCCAATCTAAGCGTTGTAAATAATACATACGATTTACCAAACTCGATGACACTTGAAATAACTTAAGATTTTAAAAACAAAAAAAGGTTAATATTACAAGATAACGAGTAACAAATAGTTATTAGAGTTTATTAGTTATTACCTAGTATGCTATGTATTTATATACATGTTTTGTACATTTCAAATGGTTTTTTTTGTAAAAAAAAATGCTGATTTCCCATTTTGGGGGTGGGGGGGGAGGAGGCGCAAATGGAGTGATTCGCCAGGAGCACCACGGGACCTAAATACGGCCCTGTTTAGTGACGCATTGCGTAGCATTCGAAGGCAGAGAACAATGATGCTCGTTTACCGCTTTTGCACCACGGGCCATTCGAACGACGACGTTTGTTTTGTCGTGCCGCAACAGGAGTTATAGATTTAAAATGAGAAAATAGGGGGAAAACTGTTGAGAGATAAAAGTTTTACTTTTTTTTTTTGAGTATCTTGCCTAACCATGCATACGTCTAGTGTTACCGACCTACCTAGCCAGATGATAACCAAGGCGAAAACGGGTCGATGAAAATGAGGCTGAAACCCTTTTCGGCCAGTACATTTTTCGTTAAAATTTACTATACACAATTTTTGGAACCACTTTTAATAATATTTCCACAGTATCACACGTAAATCGTTACAGGAGTGATATCAGATATATCAATTTTATGTACTTAAAAGTATAAACACTAAAAACAATGATATCTATACCTAGTTTTAGTGAACGCTTTCCTCTATTACTTGTAAAATAATTTCTGTCATTTGGCGTTTCATTACCGAAATGTCCTCAAGTTGTACAGCAATTCGATTATCGCCGAGACGGCTAAAAATAACTAAACAACTCTTAAAAGTGGTTTCTAAAATATTGGATGATACATTTTAACGAAAAATTTACTAGCCAAAAAGGGAAAAGTACATTTTGGCCAAAATAAATATGATGTCCGAAAATAACATATTAAAATACAAAACTGAACTTATAGACGCTTTATAAATACGTCAGTGCGCCATAATTGTGTTCGTACGATTGAGTTTTTTCGTGCAGTTTAATCAACTACACAGACGATAACCATAAAGTTGTCATCTAAATAAATTATTTAGAGAGGTGACGAGTGATGACTGCAATCGATTGTGGAAGATATTTAATGACTTTTGGACCGATTGACATATGATAATACATTCTAAAATAGTAATATAATATATATTATAACTGAATATGAGTGATGGGATAAAAATAAATGTGTCTCATCGCTCGCCGTAAACTTATTTAATGCTTCGTTGCTTATCATCGCGCGTCCGGCGGCAGTTTATCTCGTTCGAAATATTATCATAAATTATTATTATATTTTACTTTTCCATTGCCGAAAATATGATTGAAAAAAATAAATAAAACGAACTGACTGGTAAACTTGTTGGCTGTATTTTTAACATCAGACATTATCCGTTTTGACGAATAAGAATGTTGTAAAAATAGAAATTCGGCATTGTCAGAACTTAAAAATTTAAAACACTTAAAATATTACTTTTCACGCATACACGTTGCACGGCATGTCAATCAAAAATCGGACAATGACGTGTAATATTCGATTTTTTTCGACACACTATTTTTTTTACAATTATTTTTTTTCTCCTTGTTTATGATGACATAATATTATATATTTGCTTAAATCGTGTAATTAACCAGAGATACGGCGAGTTTTTCTACAAAGGTTTAGAAAATTACATTTTGTTTTTTACTTTACTGGTGTTTTGAACGACGTGGCACATTTTTAGATAACGGATTGATTTTTGTATTTCGATTAATCATTACGTGTAAAAGTATTATATGGAATTATTATAAAAATATTTGGATGAAATATATTATTATTATTAGGTGATGGATATATATATAAATAATTGTACTCATTATCCCTTTGGTTCATTAAAAACTTTAAATAAATAAATAAAAATAAATTATATGATTTGTGTTTGAAATTAATATTCAAAACCCAACTGGATTTATTGGGGGGGGGGGGGAAGAAAGAAACAGAAAACTATTCAGATAATTATTAGGTAAACAGAATGTACTATTGAAAAGTTTTAAATATATGTCAATGTAATGTAAACTGAAAAACAATTAAGGGCGAATTGTACAAAGTATAGATGTAACATTTTTAATTTTGATGCTTGGTGCATTTAGTAATAATTTACATTTACATAATTATGTAAGTACAGCGATATTAAATAAAATGACAATAATTGTCATTCGTCTGTATGACAAAAGACATATTATAATTTTATTAGAATATTAAAGGACTAATCGAGTGGAATCTGTTAATGCGTATGAGTTTACCATAACCAGGATAATTATTGTCAATGAACATTAAAATAACAAATTATATACGAAGCAAATTAATTTTCGGAATGTTCACAGGAGAGTAAATATGATTGAACATTAGCTATAAATGTATGTATAAATTTATATAATTTATAAATTATAAATAACTTAAACTTAAATAATTTATAAATAACATTTTTAACTCAAAGTGAGTTATAGTTTTCCATGTATCAGTATAATAGCTGAATCTATCTATCTATCTTGTATATATACTCGTATATATATATATAAAAAAAATCCAAATCGATTTAACAATATTAAATATTCTTAGTTATATTCTAGTTAGAAAAAAATGTTCGAAATAGAATTTCCATAAAGTTTAGATTAAAAAAAAGATAGTTTCCGAGAGTTTTTTGTCAAATTTTAAGAAAATTATTGAGATTTTCGATAAATTACCTCTTAAAGTATTATGTAGAGGTATATTCGGTTTCAAAAAGATTCTGGTCGAGATTTTGGACGAGTATTTTCATACGAAAAAACGTTTGCATAAAAAATAATGAAATAAAAATATATATTCAAATTTTTTTTTCACATTTTCAAATATTTTTCTTGCGCCAAAATATTTTTTATATTATTGTTTATCTATGATTAAGTTTTCATAGAGGTTGGATCAAGAAATGATAGTTTCTGACTCATTTTTGTTAAATTTTGGTAACCTTTCGTTCCCAAACAAATAGTGAAATTAAAAAATTTGAAAAATACATTTGTAAAATGCAATAATTGTCTTCATTCAATTCAAATGTTCCGTCAATGCAAAGAAGTTGGAACACTCAATTCCATGGTTAGGAATAGTAATGGGCTAGAAAATAAATTTTCAAGGAGCTTATCAAAATATTCGATTCAGTTAAAACGAAAAAAGATAATTTTTAAATATTAACTGAAATGTAAAAAATGTTTTAAATTTTTACAAATAAACAAAAATATGATTTCGAATAATGAATACGTTTTAATTTTTAATTCCTTCGGTCCTGCCGATTACAGTGGGTGTGTTGAACTAAATCCTCAATCAGGTTTATCGAACTCGAGCTAAATATTAGCTATTTAGACAAACGTTGATGGACCGTGCTTAAGACGGGCTTTTTAGGAATCGCATTAAATATAATATCACGCGTAACGGTCGCGTATGTTATATAATATATTATAGTTTGTCAAATTTAAACGACTCTAAAACGCATTGTTCATCATACTAATTACGGGTATGTAAATCGAACGACGCGTTTTCCACATACGTTGCATACGTTTCTCTAATACTGATTAAGTGATGTAAATAAGTCATGGCGACCCAGGGTTGATAACTATAATTTCAAAAAGGGTCCGGGTCAAAACCGTAACCAAGAACGCGGTTATTTACCATTATGAAGGAATACCTATTTTTTTTTTTTTTTTTATCCAATCGCACGTGGAAATGTATGTTCCGAACATTTATTTTCAAAATTTTCACGCACGAAAACATTTCTCATAGTATAATTTTCTATCTATACTTAATTTTTTTTTTTTTTTTTAAGTAGTTTTTGTCTAATATTTGGTATTTTTTTTTCTCAAAATTTTCATAAAACTATTGAGAATTTCAAAAAAAAAAAAAAAAAAACAAAAATACCACCATCATGTAGAGGTCAACAAACTACTCGGTGAATATTTGCGAAATTCGAATTAAAAATATTAAAATATTGAGTGGCTATATACGTGGAACTGGAAAATTGTGATTAAAAAACGAGTTGGTCGAAATTTTTGGACAAGTGTTTCAAGACGAAAAAGTGTTTTCAGAAAAAAAAAACAAAAAACTGTCCACTAGGAATGTGAAATTTTGAGTAAAAATATCCCCGTCTAAGGTTAAATTTTAACCGCGTATGAAAACGAGCGTTTTCCAAATGAAATTAGCGTTCGTTTCGGACGGCGATATCGCGTGCTAAACGGCAGTTTTCGTGCGGTAAATTACCACCACTCGGCGGCGGTGACTTACGATCCACTGGCGTCCACATCCCCGGGGGGGGGGGGTTCGAGACGAACACACTCCGGAGTCGTGACGGACTACTGGGCAACCGCCCCCCCCCTGGATTCCTCTGCCGTAGTAAAACATTCAATAACGACTCAGGGGTGTCCACCCTAACGATCTTATGGGCCACTTCGGAAACACATTTAAATCCAGTGAGCCGCACACAAAATTATAAATATTTCGTTCTATTAGATTTTGACCCCCCCACCACAAAAAAAAAAAAAAATAATCGAGTAAAAAAAAAGACATTATAAATCAGTGATTCTCAATCTTTGTATGTTGTCGACCCAAGATAGTTACAATATAATTTTTCTCTTGACATTTTTGAAAATAATTTCAATGGTGAGCAGCCATACCCACTTAATTTTTGAAATTATCGTAACTAAAAGAAATTATTAATCTTTGCGTATTTTTTATTTTTATTTTTTCATTATCAATAAACATTTAAAATTACAATACACAATTTGATATTTACAATACTTGATTATCTATCTCTTTTAAGCATAGCTTGAATTAGAGATTGAGAGTTTAACAATATATATACCGAAAAAGATCAAAAATAATAAAAATTATAATTATATAAATAAATGAATAAAAAAGTGTACATTTTAGTTAGTTATTTGAATAAAAAACAATTTAAAATAATATTATAGAAAAATAAAAATTACAATAAAAATAATAGATTCAGTATTAAACATATTTAAAATTAAAAATTAAGATTCATAATAAAAATAATAATAATAAAAAAAAGATATTTTTCTGACATTATTAAGTTAAATTACTCAAATGTAACTGTCTAGTAATATATTCATAATACAATATTAGATTAAACTAATTCTCAGAATAAATACTTATAAATACATTTTTTAACACTAATTTGATGCTGATGGATGTTTTTTTAAATTAATTTATTTATTTTAAACTAACGTTCAAAATGATAAATTATTTAAGCTTGTTTATCGAATAATTTACAAAAGAAGTTTCATTTATTATTTTTAAAATTATTTTTCACATCGGTAGTCCAAAATTAAAATCTTCTTATATCAACGTTGTACATTTTTAACGACCCAAAATTGGGACGTGACCCTATGGTTGAGAACCACTGTTATAATAATTATTATTATTAGTTAATGAAACGACTGGTCCGCATATTAAACAGTCTATTGCGTACTTATATTTATATCTGGACATTACTGTCCGCTGATTTAGAGTAATTAATTAAAAAAACATTAAATGAATTGTAATTAATTATAATAAATAATAATGCACATGAACGTGAATTGACGACATTGGAAATGTTCTCATGCACATTGTGTAAAAGTATCGATGGATCTCGAGGGTTGTAAAATTATCCAAAGCGGCCCGAGGGTTGGACACCCCTGAATAAAATGTTCGCCAAAATAAAACAAACGGTTGGCCGCCGCCGTGACAACGAAAAAAAAAAATAAACCGACCATATTATTATTATCGAAAACCGACGTTCTCGGAATCCATCGCGCGCCTATTGTCAATACGATATTTTGGTTTGAAGTAGTTCACGTGAAACGTTTTTTTGGAATTTCGCATTATTTAGATACACGCTGGTTAATGACAGCGCCGTGACGTTTCTATGGGCATTAAAGCGATTGAAGCTATCCGGTCGGCGAATGCGTTCAAAAGAAGCCGGTGGGTGCACCGTGACATGATATTTTATCTTTTTAATATTTAAATATTTTCTAATGGGTAAACACAGTGCCAAAATGCATAAAGAATATCTGAGTACAATAGAAAATGTATATATATATACACACATATATGTATAAAGAAAACATGTAATTGTTGCAAATGGAGTATATATCAAAATATCACAAAAAAAAGTAGGTAAATAATTAAAAATAATAATAATAAAAAAAAAAAAAAAAACGGTTTCTACAAAAGAAATGTTTTCGAATGTTGATATTTTGTTAAATAGGGGACTTATAATTTGAAAATAAATCTCATTATACACGAATTCAATTATGATCGTCGTAAGAAGAAAAAAAATAAGTCAGTGAACGTTTAATTATTTTTCGAGGGGAGGGGGGGAAATAATGAAATATTAATTCACTGATTCCTTAGTGTTCTTAAATGTTACGTCTCGTGACATTTTCAAACACTACACGTCGATAATAATTTTATTAAAATTAATTGACACCCTCGTAAAGGCCATCCCCTCTGTGCAAACCACGTATTTTTTTTTTTTGTTTTTTTACATTATGAGATGAGAAAAGAAGCTAGTTTTTTGGCAATAATGTTTCTATTTTTTTTTTTTTATTTATTAAAGTAATATGTATTTGTATTTGAAATACTCGTTCAAAATTTTCTTATAATAATTTATTTGATCATAAATCATATCCTAATGGTACTTCAAAGAGGTTTTTTTTTTTCTAATTTTCAATTAATATTCTAAAAACAAGGAAAATTGCTAAAAATTTACTAAAAATTGCAAAATTTACGCAAATATTTGCGATTTTGATTTTAGTAATTTCGCCTTAACTTCAAAACCTATAGGACTAGATACTTGAAACTTTTGTTATTTTAACTTTTTTTTTATTTCTCAGAAAACAAGAATACTGGGCCTCACTAAGACCTGATCTTCTTTTGTGTCCCAATTTATAATTTTCAAAATACTGTCACCCAACTTGGTATATATGCTATTGAACTCTAAATTTATGCATAAACAACTGGCATTTGGTCGGTTTTGAAATTGAATTTTGTACATCTTGAACGGAGGCAAATACTAATTAATATTTTATAATGGTTTTATAAGAACGAAATAGACACTAAACTTGTAATTTTCACTGATAATAATTAAATCGACTGTATTTTTTTCGAAATTAATTTCACCGATCATTAATTAACGAGGTTTAATATTCTCAAAGACATTTAAATAACTAGTTATTTTTTGTACGTATCTTTATCTTACAGCCTTTTTTTTCGTTCGATTAAATTGATTAAGACGGCACAATTTGTTTGATACTTATATTTGATTATATATATATAAAACAATTATTAGTTAAGAACAGTTTTCGAGATGAGCCCCCCGATCGGAGTAACCCACCGTACAACGCTTTAATCTCAAAGTTTTGTCATTTTAATGATCTCTGAAATGCATAGTTTATTTTCCAGAATTTTATCATTTTAATGAATAAACCCATTTTAAAAGTTGAACTATAAGAGAACGCGTCTCATGTGACGGGCGTTTTTTTTTTCTTCTTTTTTTTTTCTCTTTTTCGCTCTGCTCTCAGTCACTGCACGAATGACATGTTACATTATGTTTTGAATTACAACAGTCCTCTCTGTTGAAACTTTTTAAAACTTGTTGCCCAACTTTTCATAAAAGTTTGTTCGAAATTAACTTGACACGAGATGTAGCAGCGCGCGATTCGTGTTTAGATATCCGACATATTATTATTTTCGGATTAATAAAATATCCATTATGATTAAATAATTTTAATGTCAGCGTAGACATTAATGGGAAACGCAAAACACGATATTATAGTCTTATAATTTTATTATACTACACCGATCGTAGTAGAAAAAAATGTCCGTTATTTTTAACACCAAGTGTTACCGTTTTTGTAATATAACATTACTATATTATAAAATATAATAATATATGAAACATTTCACGTCGTATTATTATTATTAGGGGGAGGGGAGGGTGAGTATCGCGCGCTTCTTACAATAATATGTAATGTACAATAAATTATATAAATCCAGACGCATTATTTTATACCAAGGGTATAAATTCGTTCTTCGGATAGGATACTCGTGGAAGGTTTGTTCAATAAAAAAAAAAAAAGCGGATGCGCTCTACTAGTGACATTAGGATTGCAGTATGCGCTCTATCGGGTTTTACGACTCCTCTGCTACGATATTTTTAGATAATAATGAGAGAAAAAAAAAGACGCTCATAAAATAAATGTAAGTTTGCAAAAGATCCGACAAAGAAATTACGTATCCCACTTTTACCCGTCTCACCCCCTTGGGGGTTGAATTTTGATA
The DNA here is from genome assembly GCA_025469315.1 of Stegophylla sp. TES_Ste_2020. Taxonomy (NCBI): domain Eukaryota; kingdom Metazoa; phylum Arthropoda; class Insecta; order Hemiptera; family Aphididae; genus Stegophylla; species Stegophylla sp. TES_Ste_2020. Next base: position 30,336 of record JAIPRM010000611.1, on the reverse strand, counting down.
AATCCTTTCTTATCGGGTCTCTGTGCATCATTGAACAAAAGTCCACTGATCAAATTTCGTATTCATAGCTCCAGCGGTCCCGGCTAGGCGATTTCATCCCATTTAACCACATTTAGGGGTTGAATTTAAAAGAATCTTTTCTCACTGAACCAATACGTGTTGATACGTGAAGATACCCTGAACATTTCAAGAAAATCGGTACTTTACTTTTGGATAATATGAGTTGACTCTCGGTCGGGACTAAGCCGCTATTATAGATACCCAATTTCAAACCCTTTTAGGGACTAAATAATCGAAAATGAAGTTTTAGACATTTCATTATATTTTGTATTACACATTATTATTATTACACTGAATTTAAAAGAATTTGTACAATTGTTATCGCGGTATTCACTACCAATATTTTAGTCTTCACCGTACCACGTATATATTTCGCCATTTCCAACGAAAAAGACAGTGACTATACACTGATGTAATATTTTTCTGATGGAGCATAGTTTTCTCTATTTATATCCCGCCGCGAAAACCGCAGTATCTTGATTTGACCAAAGAGATTAGAAATGTTTTTGTATAAACGCCAAAGACGGCGAAAAAGGTGTTATTAAATTATAAAATAATAATTAATTACGAATTTTTAATTATAAATTTATTTACTAATTATATTATAGGAATTAATTTTTATACAAGTCTTACTGGTAAAATATGAAAAAATAACTATTACAAAAATTACCTCTCCTAAAAAAAATAATAAATAAGAATTCGTGCTTAAAACTTTAATTATTAAATCGGCCCTCTTGAAAAATAATGAAAATGCAGTTGATTCCATGTTCTTTGGGAGGGGGGGGGTGGAGATTTGTGAACGTAATAAACGATTTAATCAAATGAAAACGCTTTAACTGTTTGTCTTTTTTTCGTACACCAAAACAACGCGTATCGTAATAAATCACGTTCTGTGCACTGCATATTTGTATTGTTAATTTAGAGGCTCACAGAAGCAAAAACCGCTTACACTTAAGCGAAACCGGGAATTATTATTCATTCAAAGAGATTTTATAAATGTCTACACCAGACGTTCTCAAATACCTTTTTATTTATTTTTATTTTTTTGGCGTACCGTTTGTATGTTTTTTGTACATTATTAATGTCTAAAAACTGAACTATTGAATTTTTTTTGTTTTCAGTACAATCACATGAAATTGATAAATCAATAAACGAATAAAAAATAATGTTGTAATCGTTTAAAGTATAAGTGTTATTATTTTATGAATCAAAAAATAATAATTCATAATTTTCGGAGGAATGTTGAGATTGCAAGTTAGTAATAAACGAGAGATTGCGTTCTGTCGTATTTAATTACTTACGGTCAACAATCAGGTCACTTTGTAACGTCTCCTAATCAGGTTAAATTCTAGTAAATCCAGAAAAAACTTTTATTAACGGTGCGAATAAGCCAGTCTCACTAAAATAAGTAGTTTTTAATAATTGTATTACAAAATGGCAAACGGTCATTTTGTACGGTCTATTGTTTAAAATGCATAAGGCTGACACTTTGGGTAAAACTAAGGTAAAAATGAAAATTTTAGAATGCAGTAACGAAAAAGCACATTTCAGAACGCCAACACTTAGTGCTATTACATACGAGCACTAAACATTATGTACAATTTATAACAAATGTATAGTTATTAGTTTTTCTTTTAGATTTAAAAATTTTCAATTTCATATAACAGAAATCTTTTGAATTTCATTTTATATTACTTTACATTTATTACATTTATTTTTACTTTTTTACTTATATTATACTATATATACTTTTTTACACTATTGAACTAATCAAACCGTCAAACCGTTACCTTGTCTATATTTTCAATTCTTATTAATTTCAGTTTTGTTTTAATTGACCCAGTTTCATTTAATTTAAAAATTTTCACAAATAAAAATATATTTATTTATAGCGAGAGGAAAAAATACATGTAAGATTCGTATCTAATTAAAATAAATAAATAAAATACATTTTTTTCATAATTATTCATTAATACTTTATAAATTCATAATTTGTACTTAATTAAAAACTTAATTTTTTTCATAATTATACTTTTAAATACATATTCACAACTAACATAATTGTATATTACTGAGTTTTTTTTTTAGTGCATAATGTACCGAGCCCAGGTAAGAAATATCAGTTTTCGTTTATTACGGTTTGTTGTAACTATGTAATCGGGTTGGTTCACGGGAATAGGGTCAAAAATAGACGAGTTTTCCTCAACACCGAATGGGAGTAGGGAGGTCCAGGTGATAAGATACATATCAGATAATGTCATTTACTTATTACTATGGAGGGGTGAAATTTCGATTTTCGTTTCGATTCGAATACGACGTATTTTTGAAAAATAACAAGTGTTCCCAAAGCACCTCATTTCACATTTTGGGAATGTGTTTTGGCCAGTTAGATCATTTGACTTAACGGATCGCGACTTCTTCCGTGTATACCTTAAGTCATGCGTTTATAGATCAAAATTTTGTACCTTGGATGAACTTGAGGATGCAATAAGAACAGAAATCGCATTAATTGATAAAAATTTGCTTTCAGAGGGTTAGTTCAAATTTTTTGGACTAAAGTGCTACGATCAATATGAATGTCAATGCTTGATGTAAAAAAAAAAAAAAAAAAAAATCAATGGCCTTTATTTATATACGTATAATAAAACATTAATAAAATGTTTGTACGTCTAAAATATACTGAGTAATGTCCATTTTTTTTTTTCTTGGCCCTGGAGTAGTCATACCGTATACTCTTACGTATAGTTAATTTGAAGCAATCAAATGGAATACGCTAAGAGTGACCATTTTGAGTAAAATAAAATTATTTTTCTCATTTGGTTGGCACCACTTTAAATTTTCATATTATCATATCAGATAAGACATACGAAAACAATGACTTTATTTTTAAAGTATGATAACAGTTCCTTATCAGTGATACGATTGAGCAAGGGATACAATATTTCAATACGGTAATTTGATTCTCTTCAACGGGTCATTCTAAGCGTATTCCGTTTCAATGCTTCATTTACGCATACGTATGGCCCCACGGATTGTTCAACACACACACACACACACACACACACACAATTTGGGGAAACTCTGGTCCACTGCACGAGCTTATTACGTCGTCGTAGTACGTATTATTACAATGATTTCATTCGCGTACCAATCACATAATTGAAGTTTATACGTGTTGATTTTTACGATCACATAATAACGCGACGTCGTAAGATCGCCTCGTCGTCGTATATTATTATGACGTACATTATACGACATGTAATAATAATATTATATGTATTTAGGGGGTGTACTTCAATGGTCATAATATATTATTTGCAACGACCGTGTGTTATAGCGTGTATAGTCGTATAAAAAATTATTTTATATGTGCAACAACGTGTAGGTGCAGCATTACAAGACGTATTGTATAACGGGGAGGGGGGGGAAACGATAAAAACGACAACGGAAAGAGAATGACGAAGACATAATAATAAAAAAAAAAATTGCCTTCACGGACAATGAACACAAAATACTACTACGTTATGAGAATTGCGCTTTAAATGTAATATTGAACTTAATATTATTATGATATACCGTTCGGATGTACGAGACATTTGAGCGACACGAGTTGTACAATGACACGAGTTTGGATTGAAAAAAGTTTTAAAGAAGTTTTTTTTTCAAATTTTGGTTATTTTCCCCCCAAAATTTTGGGGAAAAAATAACCGAAACGAGCAAAATTGTGATTTAAAAAGTTATTACCGGTCGTAACTTTTGAACAAGTATTTTTAAAAAAGCGTATAAAATAAATAATTATAAAAAAAAAAAATCAAAAAATTAAAATAAACTTAGCAACTAGCTTCTTCACTCCACTCAGAGTCTAAAACACAGCCGCTTTTTAATCCGATTTAGCATCCGTACGATAGAATCGATTGACGTCTGGTGTTCAAAAAAATGAAATCCTTTACGAAACGCGTTTCCAAAGAACCGCTATCTTTATACCCTTCTTTTTTATATCCCCCCTCCTCCGTTTGCTTAATATTTCGTTATTACCCGTTGTGTGCTGACCAGTTTCCGTCTCGTACTCTCGTATACTCGGCAAGCAGATGAGGGGAGGGGTCGCAACATAAACTAATACGGTCTACCATTCAGATGTTATCGCGAAACAACCCCCTCCTCCCTCACCCCCGACGAAGGCCCCGGGACCCCATCGCGAACGTTGTTAAAAATAAGTGCTGATTAGTATATTCGGTTAAGACGGCTTTTGTTATAATCTCTACGTCGCGTCGGAGTCGTAGGAGTCGAGCCTCGGAGGAGAGTTTCTGACTCGTTCTCGATATCGCCTTCCTTTACGATGGTATTGTGTGCACGGTCAATGTAAATAAAACCCAAAGACGTCGTATATAATAATAGCAGTTGCAGACTAAGAGGCTGACTAAGTCGTCTAGACCGAGGGCGTGATTTCTCAGTGTTCCCGAGAACGGGGTAAATTTGTTATCGGCCCAATGGGGGGCATTCGGTTAAATCGTGCAGAGATTACAATGTCGCCGGATATATTCTGGGTAGTGAAGTTATCTATAAGGTATAAGTTCTCAAAAGCTGTTTAGCGCAAGAACAAAAAAAAAAAAATGTGTTGATAAAAATATTATTAAATCATACCTACACAACACTCGATAAGAAAAGGTACAAGTAGTTAAGCTATGGAAAAAAAAAGTAAAATAATAATTACTCTAACTAAATCGCACATTGAGTCAAAGATAAAATCGATTAATTAAGTTTTTATCAACATTTTAATGTAATGTCTGCAAACGGTACGACGTTTATACCGATAGCCAATGGCGTGCGCAGACTTCGTTTGCAGGGTATGCGGCTGATAAAACGTGCCCTACACCCCTACATATATTATAAACGCCTCTGAAATTAATGTATTTGATGGTAATTCGGTTACTACTTATGAATAGAAAATTATGGGTTTTCATCTGTTTTTCTGACTTTTAAATTAAAAAAACATTGAGATTATCAGAATTTAAATAATTTGCCATTAACGATTCGCTTGTTGTGTGATTTAAAACTTTTGAGATTCATATCGTATTATCACCAGTCAAAATGTGAACTTAGACTTTGTTAATGTGCCCCCTTAAAATGAGCGTATTTTCACAGAGAAAGTAAGCACATACCCTGCATACCCCTTGCGCATGTCTATGCCATAAGCTTTGGATATTTCATCGGTTTCATTGAATATTTGGATTGCTAAATAAAAATAGTTCAGAAATTCCTGTCAAACATAATCAATGGCGTAGCGTGGAGAGCGGAAGGACGGTCCACCCCGGCTGGAATTTTTAGGAAGAATTTGAAAAAGAAAGTTGTTTCACCTTAGTTCTAATATGGAAAGCAGCGAGCAAAAAAAAAAAAAAAAGAAAATAGTCTTTTGAAATTTAAGAATTGAAGCAGAGATAAAAAAAAGGTCTTTTATGAAAAAAATGAAGCGGAGAATAAAAAAGAAAAAAGAAAAAGGTAAATTTTTTCCATAAAGTGGGGGAGGAGTAGCAAATCTGATTTCCGCCCCAGGTGACAAAATAACACGCTACGCCACTGAACCTAGTAACCTTAAAAATCAGGGGTTGAACAAATGCCCAAACGGCTCTCGTTGTGGTTTAGACCAGATTTCGTTACTATCGCCCCTTCGGAATATTTTTGCCGTGCTAGTGTCATCCAAATTGTTATCCACAAAAATCGTAGATCACTACTCAGAATCGGATGAATTTAAGTGTAGGGTAACAAACAGCTACTGCAAATCGGTTAAATCATAAGCTCGCAGCTTGTAACTAATTACTGTTTTTTATTTTAACTTATTACAAGAGTTACTTTGGAAATTTTGTGAAAACCAAAAATAACCATTTGAAATATAAATTTATTCGCTGGAAGTGATAAATAATGAACAAGTAATAATATTTTACATTTTTATAAGACTATTAATTATTTAAACTAGCTTGTGATTTATATTTTTATTGAAACGTCCAGTTGCACACAACACACTAGTTTGGCACCTGTCTACGTATCGTCCAGTTTTGTCAAATACCGTTTTTTGGTTTTATAAACTATTTATTACACTGTCGTCACATAATGTAGGTCATGGTTATTTTCGTTCCAACCGTTTTTGTCGATCTGTGGAAAACCGTCAAATTCATTCTCGCCACTGCAATGGTAAACGCATTTCGTAGAATGCATTTACAATGCGATGGAAATGTCACGGGGTGAAAAACGATACCGCGTTAGCGTATGGGTTGTAAAATAGAAATCATAATAGTTTTCACAATCAATTTATTCGGGTCGTGAATTTTGAGAATTTATGTATTCTGACGGTGACCGAGAAAACGCATATAAATTCGGTTCAACGTTTAATACATTATAGTTTGATTACATTTTATGTAATTTAATATTTGTAATTTGAGAGGTATTTATTTTAATTACTATTGTTTTCAATCGTCGATAAAAAAAAAACGTTGATTTTAGTCAAATTTGATGTTTTATTATTCGCATTTAATAATGGAAAGTTTTTTTATTCTTATTGTTATTTTTTAGCACGAATAAAGAAGGAATGATGATATTCATAAGTAATGTTTTTAAAAACGAATTCTTAAAGTTTATATTATGTAAAAATTATTGTGATAAGTAGACGAAAAAAATCAGCAGAATATCGGTATTCTCGAAAGAGTAGGTTACCCCGATTGAAAGTCATTTCGCGTCGACGTACTTATGTAATTATTATTATTTGTCCGGTTTACTTTCGAAAAGTGACAACCGCCATTGTACAAACAACGGAGTTATTTTTGTATTAAATAAATATTTGTTCGTTTTTAATTTCCTTCAAGACCGAAAATATTATTTAAATTATAGTTTACTTTCACCATTTCAGCGTTGTAAAATGTGCCAATTTAAATATTTATACACTTAAAACGATTATACATTTTGTTCTCGCGAGTAGTTTGAAATAAACACCCACACGACGTGTAACGTACAATTATGTGTAGTTACACGTTATATAAATATACTATAGATAGGTTTTTAATGAATTTCGTGATATTTATTTTCTTGAAATATTTCATTTACGTGGAAAATAAATAAAAGGTAGACAACATTAGGTAATTATTACCACAAATTATTTATTATTAACTATAATTTTTTTTCAGAGAATGATTAAAAAATAAATTTTAAAACGTATTAGCCATAAAACTCATTTTATAAATTATTAATCTAAAATGATCAAGTTTCATGAAGTGATTGAGTCAGAAGACCTGTGCACGAAATAGTGTAAAATTATATTTGAAAAAACCTCGAAAAAATTCATTTTTATTTACTTTCAAAAAAACGAAGCCATTATAAATTAACTTAAAGGGAATTTTTCACAGTGAATTTTTCGAGTTTTTTTTTATGTAATTTTCGAATTTTTCGAAGGGCATTATTTGAGATATTTCTAGGGTATTTTAATTCCCAGTCTTAGTAACGACAAACGTGACAGCGACGGCACTTCGGAGAGCCGCCGCCGACGATAATACTAATCAACGTGCAAGAAACACATGAGTGGCGGCCTTGGCGGCGGTCGACGAAAACACGAGGAATTTGAATAATTTAACATAATATCCGACCACCGCCGCCATATCGCATTACGACGGGTGCCCACGGAGATTTGTCGGCGCGGATACCCGGGACACTCGATACATATTATTACTATCGCGTCAAATATACCTGCGGACGCTGACGTACCGTTTGGGTTTTCATCAGTTCCACGAGGAAACACGACAGCGAAACGCCGACTGACGTTTCGCGGACGTGGTTCAGGATCATTTACAGGTGACATTTTGCTTCCCCTCTGACTTCTATACACCCCTGTCTCGGTTATCACCCCGTACCCACTCGTAAGTCGGACGATTTAATATTACTTCTTCCAGTACGGTGATTTAATTTTTTAACGGGCTATTTAATAATCATCAATCTTAATATTAGAATATTATTCGTTTTTTATAAATCATAATTTTATTTTTGAATTATTTAATTGACGAGTTTATAGTCCCGAATTAATTTCAAGCTTAAGCTTTCTAGTTCCTAGCCATCGTAGTACAAGACAAATAAATACCTTCTATGTACCATTACAATCTACCAATTATTTAAAAAAATTCTCCTCTTAATAGAATTATGGAATTTGTTAATATATTTCATATTGATTTATTTTCAATGTATACTTAAATAATTTAATAAAATAGTATGTAAGAACTTGATAGATTAGATATGTTGTGTATATTGTTAATTGTTATTTGTATTGACTTGATGTTAGTGTTTATCTAAAATGTGTTTCCTATAAAATATGTATGTTGACCACTAAGTTTACCTTAGCAAACTACAACACTGACCATCTTATAAATTTTTACTAATGGGCAATTAGCCCGTCCAATTAAATAAATAAATAATGCATTCCCGGCGAAATTACATAATATTATTTCAATAATAGTGATATGAATGATGATAGAAACAGTGATCTCACGGATCTTGTTTTTCAAAACCGTGGAAAATCATATAGCTCGAAACGTTTTATTAATTAATCGGTTTTACAAAGACCTTTAAGGGTTAATTACTTTTCTGCATTCGAACGTTTTATTGGATGTTTATATCAGAATATGACATTTTCATTTTTTTAAATTTTTTTTTACACTATTCAATATTAATCGAATTTCGACAAGTCTACGTTAATAGTCGACATTAAAATTATGCAAACCTACACGTTACGTTGTACCAACATGAAAAGTTCTGTTAACGGGTCAAAACATCAAACTAGTAAATATTTTTATGAAAACGATATTAGAGAAATAATGCGACCGTATTAGTAGACAGATTTCTGCAGTTCCATAAAATCTTTTTTATTCGCCATTCTAAAGAATAATAACGAAGTCAATGATACGTGTAGTATAAAATCAAAATAAAAAAAAAAATTCTATAGATAATCTCAGATGATGTAAGTTAAAGAATATAAAAACATACATATGGCAGACTATTTTTCGTAGTAAAAATTTTATAACATTTATAATCCCAAAGTTTGATTTCAATAGTAATTATCTCATTCATAACGGGTTCATAGAATCGAAATTTTTATTATTGACTTACCAACACACTATGGTGAATCTAATAACGATTTTAACTCATTAACTAATTATTAACTCTGGTTTAAGCCGTACATTATGCACGCGCTATTATAGGTAGCTATATATATATATATTTTACCTCAGAGATCTCCTATAGGTTATTTCACCCACTTTCACTTCTGCCGCCGCACAACCGAAACTTAGTGCACTTACTTAACTCCGGTGACAATACCATCTATTAAAACTTGAGTATCCAATAATCACCCCCGGGAGTGGAGTGCAACCCTTTTCACGTCTACCGGGTTCCAGAGAACTCGAAATATTATGTATTATAGGGAGACACACTCAACTTTGGTAACAATATAATTTTTTTTTTTTTGTGTGTGTGTAATTATAGCACTTAATATACACCACTCGGAGAAGCTTATTATTCTCAAGTTAAACGGTGGAAATCCGTATAGACCTGGATTTATTTAATGTCGAAATAACTTTTTATACGAGAATCTTGAATAACGCGCAACATAATAATTTTATAATAAAAATAATTGATAAAAACTGAGTCGACGGCAAACAGCATTATTACGAATACTTAGTCATAAGTTGTAACTTTCACCATTCGTAAAATTACTTACATACATAAAAAAAAAAAAAAGAGTTAAATACGAGGGTTCGATACTAAAACGTTTCTTGTCTTGATCAAGTCGTAACGAAATATAGAGATGATAAATTTGATTTGATTTCAAATTCAAACAAAACATTTTTATGAGTTGATTTACTACTATGTGGCTAAAAGAGTTGAGTATTTATAAGTATAAAATGTTTCATATATCATATTATGTATAATACATCTAAAATATGTAAAACACGTACAAAACTTATGAAACTCAAATTCAGTCAATGATTCCTTAATGGTTCCTATGTAACTGTTGAAAACTAAAAAATCAAGTTATCAATACTTAAAAAAAACATACTTGTTTCTAATTTTTAATTGGTACTAAATTTCATTTTTCACGTTCAAATTATTTTTATTCTATAATTTTCATGTATTAAAAACGAATTATTGCTATTTTGGATATTATATTATGATATATAATTATACAAATAATGTTAACTAAGATTTTTTTGCTCTTATTTTTAAATTGTTAGTTAAAAATAGAGGCATAAAACTAGGTACACGTATAATATATTATAATATACAATGACGTGTTATACATTCCTGAATTATTTTACAATAATCTTTTTCGTATTCTAAGAATTTTCTGGAGAATATATTAATTGCCTGTTTTAATTTAACATTTTGTCACCATTTCCCATAAATTAGGAGACTTTATAAGCATGCTCACCACTTTTTCTTGGCCGAAAAAATACAAAAACTTAGATTTTTTTCGAAATATTTGTCACTTAAATAATATTTTCCATGGCTCATTTTTTTTTTTTTCATATCACTTTAAGGATACTTTTTTTAAATGCCAGTCTCTCTTATTTCAACTGCGGAATTTATGTTATTTTTCTGTGCAATATTTCAAGCGGGATGAGAGGTTTTTGAAAATTTACAAGGGGAGAATAGAATAAAAAAAAAAGAGCAGTGAGAACCACTGCTCTAACGCGAGAACGAGGGTGAAATAATTTTTCAAAAAAGCCTACGCCAGCGAGTAATGGGGGAGGCTGCGCTCGGTATAGTCACCATAAACGAAAACACTACTCGAACCGTAGCCCAAGCGAATAACTACGTGTAATACAATATTTTGCTCTTTTCTACGGGTTTTTATTTTTTTTCTCGACTGAAAATTATTATTTTTATTAAAATATAAATATTATAATACGATGCACATGGTTTGCCGTCGACACGGATAAAGTTCGATCGGCGGCGGCGGACCACGAAGCAATTACGGAATTTGCCTACGGACAAAGAGTGTTTAATAATACGCGTGTAAGTACAAACGTGTGCGGGTTGCGGGGTGGGGGGTGCCGGTAATAGTGCGTTATAAGCATGAAGGAGAGGGGAAGTGTGAGGAGAAAACGGTAAAACCCCCTTCGGCGCGCACGTGGTGCGAGGTGAAAGGGGTGGGGTGTTCTTTATACCCGCCGCCGTCGTGAACGCCGTACCGGGGAGGACCAATAATTAGTCGAGGGGGGTAAACGACGGTTGTTTTGGAAAACGTACCGCGCACCACAAGGCGGCGGTGACGGTGGTGGTGACGACAAAGCGGTGCAAGGTAGATGTCGGTGGTGGTGTCGGGGCGATTAAAGGCTACGCGGCACGTTGGAAAAGGCTGAATAATAATGATAATAATAATGTAATGTGAAGACCGCGACGTACGTGGACCGAATTTTCGGGCCGATCAAAGGCGGCGGCGACCGTTCGACGCGCGCGCACAGAGGTCTGAATCCTAAACCGGCTTGCAAATTAGATAATTTGTTGACGTTTGTGGAGAAAAAGAATATTTTTTGACGGAGTTGTTTTTTTTTTTTTTTTTTTGTAAAAAGATCATTTTATAAACGGTCGTTTTGGACAGGGCCGTATTCAGAACAGGGAAAAAGGGCATCGGCCAGGGGCGCAATTTTAAGAGGCACACATATTTCAATACTACTTATTTATATTATTCACGTAATGTTTGAAATGCATATTTATTTAAATTTGTTAAGTTATTTTGTCGAATAATACCGATTTGTCAAACTTAATAACATTTAAAATAACTTAAGGTTATAAAAACAAAAACGTGATTTTACACGACAACGAGTAACAAATAGTTATTAGAGTTTATTATTTATGTCCTAGTATACTATGTATTTATACATGTTTTATAAATTGAAATTGGTTTTTTGTAAAAAAAAAATGCTAATTTTTCCATTTTGGGTGATGGTGGGAGGGATGCAGTGATTCGCCAGGGGCCCCACCAGACCTCAATACGGCCCTGGTTTTGGAAACGTAATAATTATTATTTTACTTTCTAAAAACTAGGAAAAACATTTTTAATTCTTTAAATCAGTATTACAGTTATATATTTTGTACTTTCAGTTGTTTTTTTTTTAAATTTATTTATTTATTTATTCAAATCTATTTCATGAAAATCCGTTTTACGGCATATTTTATCGTTTTACTCAAATTCGAGGTAGTTTTCCTTTTTTTTTTCCAGGAAATAGCTAATGATTCATTATAATTTACGTACATTGAAAACTCCCCATCAGAGTACCATTCATTCTGAATACTCTTTTTGGAAATCTTCAGTATTTTATTTGCTACGTTTTTATTTCCAGTTAACTCGACGATTGGTGGCAACTAAATTCTACAACCGCGTCAACCGTGGGTTGTTTATGAGACAGAGGGAGACAAAAAAAAAAGGCGTCGCTCGATTTACAAAAGACGAATCAATTAAAAACAACAATCAAAAATTAATTTCGACTGAACGTCGACGACCGTGTAATCTGCAGCCGGGCAAGGTCGGGAGAATTAGTCGACGAGCAAATACTTGTGTGAATCGTAACGTCGTCGCTCTTTGAATAATGTTTTTTTTTCTAAAATGAAAGAGTGCCGCCGTGACGACCGTGAGTCAAGAACCGTTTCGTCGAATTTTTAAAGTCATTTCGTTTATGCGCGCCGAAAATCGTTATGATGCGAGTACAATATATACCCAAGCGGGGCGGCCTCGGAATGTTTCGGAGAAATATTGTTTAAGTTATTCGACTTTTTTTTTTCATAATCTAAAACGTCGCTGCCTGGCGGCACAAACATATTTTTCCGGAGCGTCACCACGATCGGAGGGGAAAAAAACGAAAACGTTTGCGTACCACAATCAAACGCGATGTTATAAACGACGAAGGAAGCGCTTATTTAAACTCCAATAACGAAAAGAAGAAGAAAAAAAAACAAGTGAAGTAAAGTAAAGTAAAGTAAAGTAAAGGCAAGAAAGACATACTTCGCACCACGGATATTCTTCGCTCTTCGGGTCAGATACTCTTGGTGGGTTTGTGGAATTTTAAAGAAACGATAAATCATTTCTTCAATAAGTCGATTGATTCTCAACGAAAGAAGTTAATAATATAAAGATCAACAGACTTACCAAGGGTATCTGACCCGATGAGCAAATAGTATCCGTGGTGCGAAGTATGTCTTTCTTGCTTTTACTTTACTTTATTTTGCTTTACTTACTCTTATATCTAATAAATAAAGGAAAAAATATTCAAAAAGAAAAACAATATTAAATACATATTTTTTTCACATTTTCAAAATTTTCTTGCGCTAAAATTTTTGGCAAGAAAAAAAAAGGAGAAAATAAAAAAAATAAATATCATTGTAAAAACGTAAGCTTCTTCACTTCGTTCAGAATCTAAAAGAGTCAAAAATAAACGAGTCATCGGTCGACGACGACGTGATAATGAGGAGAAATTAAATCTTTGTGATTTTTTCCTCCTTTCAATACGTCATTTAGACCCGCACACACCGTAAACGCGTTTAATTTTTTTCTTTAACTCTTCCCCTCCTCCTCCCCAGTTCTAATTCAATCGAAAACATAACGTCTACGGAATAGATTGTTGTGTTATTTGTACACGCCTGCGAACGCCAACGCGCGACTCGGGAATTTCTTTGTGAAACACTAGTTGAAACGCCGCCGTGCGCCGCGGGTTAGTCACCGCGCGCGACTCCAAAGTTACAAAGAAACCGACAATATTTTTGTTTTTTTTTTTGCATCTGTCAAAAGAATTGAAACTTTATATCGAAGCGCTTGTTTTGTTGTTCTCCAAAGGCTTCTCTCTCTCCACCGTTGGCTTCTCGAAGGAATCGGTTAAATAATTTCCAAAGAATTTAGCTATTCTCTATTTGAACGTGAAATGAAAACTTTTGCGGTCACCGACGACGAATGAAAATTTATACATTTTTTTTTTGTTATTATTATTATTTTTTTTTCGTTACAAGGAAGATTGAGAAAGTTTTTTTTCGGCATAATACAAAGGGAGGAAAAGTATTTTTTTTTTTTTTTTTGAAACGTCAAAAATTAAGTAAAATAGAACATATTAAATAACTTTAGCGCATTTTTAACGGTATTACAGTGTAAAATGTTAACTAAAAAAAAAAAAAAAAAAAAAACACATGTTTGAGTGCAATTGCCTAATAAACACAGAATACGACGTGTACATTCGGGTGCGATAACGTCGATTATTGAAATGCAAAAAGTACAGATAAAGTTTCGATTGAACATTAAATGAAGGTGAATTTTATGTCGATTTTTTCGAACCATGAATATTCTTCGCTTTTCCGGCTAGGATATTCTTGGTTAGCATATTGAGTTAAGTTTAAAAAAAAAAAAAAAACGATAAATCATTTCTTCAATAAAACGATTCTGAGCAGAGTTTATAAAACTTTTATATTAACATTCATTGATTGTACAATCAATAAATGGTTGGCCAACAATCAAAGCGACTAGAGTCAACTCTTTGAAATAATGCGAATTTATTGAAAAATTCTAAATAAAAAGTACAATCTAGGGCCGAATTCTGATTGAAAAAGTGGCTGATCAAAGCTACTGTTTAAGTATTTCTATATGCAAAATGGTTCACAGAACGGAGGAAAAAAATTAAACACCATTGTAAAATCACAAGTTTCTTCACTCAGCTAAGAATCTAAAGTCTTTAGTATTTAGGTAGGTAAATTTATATAGTATTTATATACATTAACTCAATTGCAAGTTTATGTAATACCTAGTTATTATGTAGAATAACTAGTTAAAATATGTATTTTTAAATTAATTTAAATAAATTATCTGAAAATGTCCGTCATTCTATAGAATAACTAGTCTTTTTTCACAGAATAATCAAATTTCATACTTAAACGCTAACACACACACACATACACACATAAATATTTATATACATTTATTGGTCTTTTATGGTTTTATGAAAGTATTATGTACAAAACTTGGATGGTTGCCTTTAATTAAAATAAGTTTTGAACATATGCAATTTACGTTACTGTGTGAAACACAAGTCATTTGCCAACGTAATGGTAATAATTATTTGGTAATTTGTATAGAGTGTGTGTACGAGTATAGAGTGTACCAGAAGTTTGTAAACTTCTAGGGGTGCGGATCGTATTTTAAAAATTATAATATTTATCGACCGAACTAACAGTCCCCGTGGTTAAAAAAACATATTATTATTATACTCTCATTTCGCTAGAACCTTCAAGTATGAATTTCATAAATATTTTGTACATTTATTCGAATTGAAATTCGTACGAATTTACATGAAACGGGGGTGGCTCCGGATAAATAGTATTCTGATGAGTAATCAGACTCATCTGAAAACAATCAGGTTTTCAGTTAAAAAATGAAATTTTATTTTTATTTTTGAAATCAAAGCCTTTTTACAATAATCATTTCAAATTTAAATTCCATTCGATTTATATTAGTTTTTGAGTGGAGCGAAGAAGCTGGTATTTTTACAGTGAAGTTCATTTTTTTTCTGTGAATACGTTTTCGTATAAAAATACTCGTCCAAAAATTTGAATCAGTTACTTTTTGATTCAAAATGTGTCTCTAGATGGTACTTTTAAGAGGTAATTCTTCGAAACTTTCAATAATTTTCTCAAAATTTGGAAAATTTAAGCGTCACTTCGCTCATAATAGTTTCTTAAAAATTCATTAAATCCACAAGAGTATCCCACTAGAAGAGGAACGAAGAATACCCGAAGTGCAAAGTACGTTCTTTTTGGGCATAAAATTATAAGATTTCGCTAGGTAGGTATATGTATTTTTTTTTTTTTTTTGTGTGGTTCTCGATGAAAAATACAAAAAAAAATATGACTCAAGTAGTTGAATAAATTTTCCCACCTCTATTCGAGACATGCTCTGTTATGAAAAAAAAAAAAAAAAAATGATCCGTCCGATTGGTTCAGGCGCGAAATTCGTCTATAATACCAACGCCCTCCTTCGACCCCTCTCTGTCTCCCGGAAAGACAATTATCGCCCTGAAGTTTTGCTTGCCGAATCTTGTGGCAAGTACGACACGGAGAGGAGGAGGGGAAGGTTGGTGAAAAGGTGCGGTCAACGAGGGACTCGTGCGGGCTAGACTCGCGGATGACTTGTGGACGTTAAACTCGGTTAATTCGGAAAATTCGCAGTGACCTCACGACCCGTTGTTGACAGAGAGAGAGAGAGAGAGAGTGAGAGAGAACGCGATTGGGAGAGACTGGATGGGGTGGTGGTGGTGGTGGTAATTAACTGTTGCTAAAGTTCTTCGTTCCGACCCTCCCCGGAACATCGTTTCCTCCGTCAAACTCGGTATAGTCACCGCAGCCGCGGGCGCGAGACCAAAAACATATCTGTGGTGCGCGCTCCGTACCGAGTATCCAGTGAGGTGGATCGAGGGTGAGCCGAGCGGTAACCGGGTAGTAAACGTCTTTGACACCGCGTTGTTGTTTTCTCTCCTTACGGTCAAACCAGTGTCTCCCCACCTCCTTCCGATTCTATTTTAAGATTAATATCTATAAATCGTATTGGGATCGTATCGTTTTTTTTTTCTTTCCACTAAATAAATCACGCGTTTGTAGACACACACACTTCACAAATTTTTTGAATTTATGTTGATTTTATATCACTTTGAAAATTCCATAATTTCAAAGCGATTTCCTCTCGGAAGCTAATGTTATTAATGGAATGATATTTATCATTTATTTATTTTTATGTAAACACTTTTTCGTACTTGTACATTTTTGTCCAAAAGTTTCAATCAGTCACTTTTTGAAACCGGATTTCCCCCTGATGGTACGTTAATGTGATGCAAATGTAGGATTCGCAGTATGAAATTTATATTTATCATTATTACTATCATATCGTATTTGTATATAGGGCCGGTGTGATAGGATATTCATACCCCTGGATATTCTTACTTTGGGGGGGGGGTAAGATTATCCTAGTAAAATCATACCCCTGGTAAGATTATCCTAGGATATTACACCGGTTCTTGGTATTTCGCCACCCGGCACTTTTTAAAAATTTGACATCCATTGTATCCAAGGTGGAGTTAATGGAGTTATTACCTCTTACCCCTTTTGTTAATTTTATAATATCTATTTACCTTTATGTTACATACATTGTCGATTTTAATTTTACTATACATTACAATTACTCCTCCTTATCTCTCTCTTCCCGAGAATTTTGGAAAATAACCTCTCTAAATTAATACCTATAGAGGATGATTCTGATTCAAAAATTTAAAAATGCATCTTGCACGCGCCTTAAGCCGGTTCTGTTTGCATATGTTTTATGATATTATATATTATTTCGATGACGTGCAACAAAACATTAGTATAATTTGATTTCATAGACTTAACGAATAGAAACGGAAGAAATGTCGGAGGAAAAACGGTGAGAGACGGCAAAAGTACAGAAAAATCTCCCAGTATAATATAGTATCCACGTGGAAAGAGATGTGAAATTTTATAACGATTTCTACAGCCGGGAGTTCACTAGGTTTATTGTTTGACAGTTATTTGTCGCCAGCAAAATTCCTACTGAAACGAATTCGCTCGTACACTTCTAGGTACACATATTATTTTTTTTTACTTTCCCGGAACACTGCCGTCACCGTAATGGCACTCGGTGACGACAGGTCGTCGGAAACACTCGACAGTATCGGTAAACGAAAACCAAAAACTCGAACGCATCCGGCACGCGGCAGCCCTGTCGACGTGTACTCAATGAATTAGGGATACATCCAGTTTACCCCCAGTAATAAGAAATTATAACCTAAAATTTTATTTTGTAACAAAAAAAAAAAATCAAGTACCAACCATTGAAAATAAAAAAATAATAATGAAAAGACATTAAGTGTCAATGAATCGACCGCCCTGTTAATGAAAATAAATTATGTTTTACGTTATGTATTTCGACTAACTAAAATGTCAAAACTAACTACTAACTAATTTGTATATTTACTATTGTATATGACTTAGTATTAATAGGCAGTAGTTAAGTTTTTAGTTATGAATACATTATTTAATTATAAATTTTTAAGATTTTAATTTTTCTAAATTGGCATTTATGAATGTCATGAAATTCGTACTTTCGAAATTGTTAGGTTAACTTTCTTATCACTGGAGGTAAACTGCTACTAAACTGGTACACGGCCAATGAATTACTGTGATATCAAATAAAGTTATTATAAAACACCAATTTTACTGTTTTTATTATTATTGTTACTACCAATTATTATATTTAACCGTAAAATTCAAGTTTTATAGACAGTGATTATCCGAACTATGTTGGCACGAAAAGTTAATATCCGAAATCGTAGCGATAACAGGAAGAAAAAAAATTCAGTTAAACCATATCCCCCTCCCCCTATACACTGTGATTCAGATTGGCAAAATGTTGATGCCCGTGGTGCGTTATGCAGCACTTCAAACCGAACGTAAAACACGATTTATCTCAAACGGTATGATTAAAATATTATTTAAGAGGATTTTAAATAAAATTCCTCGTGATAATAGACGCGTAGAATTCGCATATTTTACCGATCAGGAATGTTGTTTGTGTTGTGTGTGTGTGTGTGTGTGTTGGCGCACGCGCGTGTCTCTCGTCGTTATGATAATTTTTGATAAATCTACATATCGCTCGGATTTTGCGGGAAATACTCGAATGAAAAACCAAAAAAAAAAAAATAAATAAATCGATGGAAAAAACAGAAATTAATAAAAACAACGCGCGTCCGAGAAACGATCGTGTCGACATCCTTCGTGGATGATTTATACAATTAAACAAAAACGTTGGTTTTTATTTTTCAAAATACCTTGTACGTATATATATATATATATATATATATATACACGCGTTTACTCGTCTCCGACGCTTTAGTTATTCTCTGTAATTTTTACTGATTAAACATTTATGTGTGCAGGAGTTTGCGGTTGAGTTTTTTTATTATTATTATTATTATTATTTTTTTTTTTTTTGCTTTCACTCCGAGACTACGGCCGAACGAAATCCCTTTATTTCCATTCAAATGTATTCATAGAACTTGTTTGTTACAAAACGAATATCTTAATTGAATCGTTCGTCTTTATGTTTCACGTCGTCCTCGCAGTCGTCGTCGTCGTCGTCGTTCGATACAGCCGTTTTATATTATATACGTTTTTTGAAATTTACTCGATTCAAAAGAATAATAATTTCATTGTCATTAAATTCGTTATTTTTTTATTTTTTCGTTTTTATTATTAAAAACTGCCGTGCGTTTTGATTTTTGTACAACATGAATAAAATATGAAAAAAAAAAAAAAAAAAAACTAGACGGGCAATGCAATTATGTATTTCCACAATAATAATTATTATTCGGCAAATGCTTTTCGGGGAAATTTCTAAAATATTCGAATTTCCAAAACGGTACACGCTCGTACAGAGGTGGGGGGTGGGGTATTGCATTATTAAGCGGTTTTTTGTGTTTTTTTTTTGGTCGTAACGAAACTACTTATTGGGATTAAAACGAAACGCGAAATAATCTAATTAAACCGCGTTTGAAAATCACGTTTTATATTTAGTGACAAGAAAAAAAAAACGTACTTGCACGTTCTCATTTAAACAGTGAAATATTAAAAATTAAATACTTACAACACATATTAAAAAATATTTCAGTGTAAAAGAAATATTAATTATTTATTGAATACTCAAGTAAAGGTATTGTCTTTTTTTTTTCAGAGTCGGTATTTCAGAACAGAACAGAAATATACGACTTATGGCACTGATCACGAGTTCACAACAAGGGATGTAAAATAATTTTAAAATCATGTCAAATATTCGAAAAAAATCAAAATCAATCTAGAATTGCTTCATTTTAAGATTATCAGCTGAGCGTAGAATAGTGTTTTGACAAGGTTGTTTATTTGTATCATTATTTTATTTTATTTAAACATTATTTTGTATAATAAAATGAATAAAAAAGTTTCGACCAGCAACAGTTTGAATTATAATTCAGATTTAGAATATTGCACTTCAAAGAAGAAATTTTTCAAAATTCTCAATAGTTTTTTAAACATTTGGGAAACACTACTCAAAATTTTATAAAGACGCCTTTAAAACTTTATTTTTCAATCCAAACTTCATGAAAATTTAAATATAGATGTACAACATAAAGAATATTTTCATGACGTTTTTTCCCTGCAGTATGTGAAAACAGTCAAACTATTGTTGCTTAATAATTGATGCTGCTTTTCGTTAGTAGATCACTTACTTAACTTTAAGTTATTTTATTTATTTACTACGTCAATCTCGAATATTGTACATAACATAATTTTTACACGATATACGAGTCACGAGCTTTAGTGGTTTCCACTACTACATGGCATTTGGGGAACCACATAAATAATGTTAAAAAATTTTGAGTTTTGGAAAACCAGGCCCCCTAAGATCCCTCCCTTGGTGACGTGCCTGCTTTGACGATTCAAAACCTCCCGAAATTTCAAGATTGTAGATGATAAATTCGTTGACCCGGTGACCTTTTTTTTCGCTTAAAAAAAAAAAGTCTATCTCTTTTCGACCCGTAAATAAAAATTCTGTTTCGGTCGCGGCCTCGCGCCCTGACCTCTCGTACCGTCCGTGTGCACTCTCATCACGTCACGGCGGCGAACAACAATAGGCACTCTCGTTTTAATTGTCATCGCTGCGGGCGACGCTATATACAGTAATAGTAATAATATGCGGTGTACGGGGGGGGGGGGGGGAAATAATAATAAAAAATTACACTGCGTCCGCCACGACAAGAGCTCGAACACCACCATCGCCGCCGCCTGCTGCTGTCTGTGCATGCGTTCCAGTAATTATTATTAAATCGTCCGTGCAAGTATAAAATAATAATAATAATAAAATAAAACATATTATTATTATTATGAAAAACAATAATAATTATTTTCATAAAGAAAAAAAAATACGATGACTCTGGTGCGCCACCTGTTCCGAGCGCGCGGGGTCGTAACGCTCGCGGTAATTCGCTTTATTATTCCGTGGAATTAATCGCGCCGCCGTTAATGGGTATTAAGGGGGGATGAGGGGCGGGAAAAAAATTCGCAAAGCCGATGCAACGATCGGCTGGCGGAGGGGGAAAAAAACCACGTTCCCCAGTCCAGGTTGGTGCCGCGTAATTAGTACAAATAGTGCACAAACACGTTGCCGCCCCGATGTCAATGTGCCGTTAACCGCGTTCGAGCGTTTACCATTGTAAATGGATTTTCAAAATAGGTTTTTTCTCGTTTTTCTATTTTTTACACCGCAGACGTTTTCTTTGAGTTTAGCGAGCGAGCGAGCGAGCGTGGAAATGACCGTTTATCGTGAGCGTAGCTCATTTTCGAACGAAATTACTATTTCTATCGAACGGGGGTGAAATAAAAATTGTTCACATAATTATTCCGTACTTATATATATATATATATATATATTTTTTTTTTTTAGCGTTTTTATAATATAAATTGCGGTTAAAATAATGATATAATAATTTACCGCGTTTTAAGTACGCGATTATAGCGTATTTTCTGATTAAATCAAAGAAAATAAATCATTGAGATTAAAAGCTCTGCGAAGTCGCTGCTTATGATTTTTCTTTTTTTTTTTTTTTCACGTAGATACTTAAAAAGTTTAAACGAGCTCTGCCTGCATTTGTTTTCACTAATCTTAAGTCTTCGTTACGCGCTCTGTAACGAGTCGGACAGTATTGTTTCGTGAGGATTACGCGCGTACTCAAGAGTTAGGACACGACTTGTTGGTAGTGGGTGTGGGTGGGGGAAATGATGATAAAAATAGTCAGTATAAATTATTGTTTGAGACGACATCGTACGAGATACCTGAAAAAAATCGGTTTCTCAGACGGGCGATTAATCAAAAATAATCGACAGCATACAAGCGTGTCTATTTACATGAACATAAAAGGGTGGTCGTCAAACCACACACTTTCCAAAAAAAAAAAAAATGGTCTTCATTCGATTTCGCACACTTTTATCTGAAATAATGCTAAAATTCCCGGTTCTAATAATATCCATTGTAGATTATAGATAGGGTTAGGGTCTTATAGGATTGAGATGGTTTTTCAATCATCATTTTCGAGTCTTTTTTGTCAAATTTCGGATAGTTTTCGCCGAGAGAAAATTGAGATATTGAGAAGTTCCTAAAACGACTTTTTTAAAGTACCATCTAGAGGCAGATCCAGTTTCAGAAAATTGCCGGACGAGACTTTTGGACAAGTATTTCTATACGAAAAAGTTTTTACAGAAAAAAACATCATTGTAAAAACAAACAAGCGTTTATTCGCGTTTCGACGTCGTCTTAAGCATGGCTAAATAACTAGGTATGATCGCATCATGACGACTCAACGTTGTGGGCTGTGCACATATTGTTATTATTCCATGATTTAACATGGTAAGGAATGTCAGCTGGCAGTGATTTATACATCATAGTCATGGATGTATATAATAAGAGAGTGGACAACCAGCTAACGCACTTTGATTGGTTAATATGTTATCACTTAATCATAATACATCACATAACCTACCTATTAATATTTATTTATTTGTGTAGTAATTGCAATATTGATAATATCAGTTAATTTGGACAGGAAATGGCGGTCCGTGTTACAGTGATAACAGCAAATGGCCACTCTCTTATTACAAAGGCTCTATAAATGTAACCATATTGAAGAATTCAAAATTGTTGTTTTTATAAAATAGAGTGATAATATTATACACTGCCAGTGGCGGCCATGGCGCATGCGTATCACGAAACTGCGATCATACCTTGTGATGTTTAGCCGCGGTCTTAAGTGAAACATTTTTCGACGGAACCGAACGACGAGACACAAAGAGGGGGCCGGAAAACGAATATACGCGTCCGTTGCGTATGTCAAAGGAGAGTGTTCGCGGAATAACACTACTACTACTACGCGCTGCGGGACTATCGGCGGGATAATATCGCACGGGGGAATCGATGGCCGAACAGTCGGTATATATATATATATATGTATATAAATACGCCAGTGTATGTGTGTGTGTGTGCGTTTGTGTTTCTCGTAATAATATATACTCGAGTCACGAACAATGGCGATTGAATAAAACAATAACGACATCAATCGAATTTTCTCCGCCTTTTTTCTCATTTCTTTCCCCCCTCGCTCCTCCCCACCCACCCGCAACTCACTTTTTCTATTTTCCGAGGAAAATTTTTATCTTTTGTATACAACGATTATGTACGAGAATGTGGGGTACACGTAGTATATATATATATATATAACGCGTTTCGCCGTAACGCGACGTGACCCCGGCAATTGTTTTGTCCGGTTTAAAGAGAAATTTGCATGAGAAATATTATTATAATATCTGTCTCGTATACGTGTAATTTAATATCATCCGGGAACGGCCGACGGCGATCGGCGGCGGTGGCGATCGCGCCAAGAAGGGGAAAATGTTGTTTTTCGGTGAGGGAGAGGTCGAACGGTCGTGTGTTTTGACGCGGGAGAGACGCTGTCGGACGGTTTTAACGTCACCCCCACCCTCCCCTTGGACCGTATTCGTACACACTATTCAGATCCACGTGGGGAGGGGGTGCTGGGAGCCGAAGAGAGGAGAAACTCGTCAAATAAAAGAATATATAAAATATAATATGAGATATACGAGCGTAAGGTGGACGACGACGACGACGACAACGACAGCGACGACGACGACGATCAACGTGACCTGAGGGGTCGGTTTGATAAATGGACGGCCCGGCAGACGGTGGTGGGTGAGGGTGAGGGCGGGGAAGGCGTTCATTTATTATTCAAGGGTGTTTATCATCGGTGGATTTGCAAAAAAAAAAAAAAAACAAAGGGGGGGAAATATACAGACGGAACGGACGTTTCGCGAAAGAAATAATGACCCGAATAATCACGATGATAAACTGTACAAATGTTGATTTACGAGAAATAAAAATACGACGATAATAATAATAATAATAATAATAATATCGTAAGCACGACGAACGATCGTATTGCGTTTTCGATTTCTCCCTCTCGCGCACTCCAATACTATTATTATTATTATTATTATTATTTGGGGTTGGTTTTAGACGAAAAATGTTCTATAGATTTTCACGCATAACACAATATGCACGCTCGAGAGATCTGAATTTATGATTTTACAAACGAATTCTGTAGCCTCCCCTCACCAAACGAGGGGTAAAAAATCGGACGAATGAGACTCGAGAATATTAATATCGAACAGCTCTCTCATGAAATGATAGCATGTTATGAGCGGAGCGAACGACGTACCGTAATGACATTTTTACCTATTAAAAACCACTTTCTCTATGGTTTCTAATATCAGTGATTATCGACCAGGGTGACACGTCGTCCTGGGGGATGACAAGGACCCAGTGTGAGGGTGACGCGCATTTCTTAGAAATTATCATAAGACGAATGGTTTTCTTCGAACAACAATATCTTTATTTAAAGTTCTTGTAGGAACAAATATTTTTTTTTCACCCACTATGTCCTTTATAGGAACTTATACTCACCCCTTCAAAGGTGTGATTTTTCTCTTATCTCAACAGTTTTTCCAAAAACAAGGAAAACTACTGAGAAAACATAGTATATTATTAATAAATAAATATATATATAAAACTTAAAGTAAGTCGTAGATATTCATGAGATTCAATTAATTATATTTTTTCTTGATCAAGATTCACACGTTAGGCGAATGGCGATACGAATGTTGTTTTCACTAAGGATTAATATGATTTCGATTTTGAAATATTTCAACCCTCATCGCGATGTTCAGAAATTGTTTCAACGTCGTCGGTTAAAAATTCACCGATCAGTCAAAATATTATTAGTGCACCGATCAGTAAATTTACCAGTTTCACTCCCCTCTCAAAAAAAAAAAAAAATAAATAAATAAATAAATAAAAATAAAAATAAAAAAGCAACCCTGCACTGAAGGCTTGTTTTCTCGTAAACAGTGCATGTAACTCGGTTATTGTTTTATTATGCGATTTTGTTCGTTTCTGTCCGGAGGTTCGGAAAACTCAACGACGAAACGGGCACGAAGTAACAAAATATTACTCGAATTGTTACGATCTCTTATGATCATTGGCTTTCCCCCCTCCCCTTTTGTTAACAGCAAATAAATATCGTAGTTTGGCATGTCACAGTGGCGGTGAGCGTTAACGCACACAATAGTGTGTAACAACTAATATCGTGGACACTGAGTTGTATTTGTTCGTGTTTGTTGTGGTATAAAGATGTACTACTACACTACAATATGAAGAAGCATTGTGTTTATATATATATATGTGTATAGTGTGTGTGTGTGTGTGTGTCGAAAATACCAGACGTAATGACAAACCGCAAGCTTTTTCTATTGAAAATAAACACCACGCGGCTCAAATAATAATAAGAAAGGGCGAAAAAAGCGTTATAAATCACATTGTCAAGTAAATAAAATAATAATAAAAAAAAAAGATGTTAAAAAAAAAAAGAGAAAAAAAGGAGAGGAAGAAATGCACTTCCCCGGGGAAACACCAGATGTAAAATTTAAACATCTAAAAAGCAAGCTTTCAATTCGACCATTTTTTTTACTCGGGTGTTAAATTAAATATGGATAAAACCGCGTTCAAATAGTATCAGAAACGTCCGCCGCCGCCGCGACAGAATTATAGTGTTTCTGAAGGAATAAAAGTAACGGGCGGCGATTGACGGTGCGGAAAACGTTCCCGGTGCAGACAATTTTTTTTTTTTTTTCAATCGATATCCCGCAGTAATTTCATTGCCGTTCGACTGTCGGCAGAGGTGAACGACCAATTTATTATCGACACGCTGAAAGTAAGTTTTAAATACAGGTTACACCGGCGATCAAACTGACTAGCTTAAGTGCGCATTTTTAATTTTTTTTTTCTCTTTAATGGGAATTTCGACACGTCGACGAGGTAAGATATGTGACATTTCTGTAGCTTATAATAGTTGCACATTATGGTTGACGATTCACAGAGATATGAAAAACATTAACAATACTAATAAATAAAAAGTAAATATTTATTTTTCGAGGGCATTAATCATATTATATTGAAAGATTTTTGTTTTTTTTTAGTAGTTGTTAGTTGTTTACATTTCCAGTGGTATTGCTTATGACAAAAAAAAAATGCGTATTTGCAGTAGGGTAGCCAAGGAGGTGTTACAGTGGCCACTAGCTCCTCTTATCTGCCGTATTTCTTAAGTATAAAATTAAATTAACTTCAACGTTTATCCAATATTGTTTTGTATATTTATTCAAAAATTAAGTTATTTTTTGTGTCGAGAAATTGATAAATTATATCACCAAGACCAGGGTTTCCCAACCTGAGGTACGCACTTACTCCAAATTATACCGATAAAATGATCCGTTCCGGAAATATTCTAAAGTTAGTCTGTGCCTGTCCATCGGATGTTACAATTTTATGGTATTTCCGTATGACCTTAATTTACACAATTAATCTGTAAATGTAAATTTGTATACATTACGGTTGCGGTTACGATTTTATTGAATTCGTACGGTAAAATCGTGATGAACAAAATTATAATTCACCAGTTTCCGGACTTGTTCAAGATAATTATTTAGCTATCTCTCAGCCAACTTGTAAATAAAAAAAAATTAACTTCGTTCATTTGAATATAGTGTGATATTCTTTTTTTCAAATTTACTACGATTAATTTTGATATCGCAATCAATAGTAAAACTACTTGAATTGAAATCACTAAGACAAATTTAAAATAATAATTAACACAAAATAGGTCACGTCTTATTATTTAAATGTACAGGTATTATAATTAATTCTTCCTTTGCCATAAAAATAACGAAGTAATTAATCAACATTTACAAAATAATAGAAAATTTTAGGACATACATCGCACCATGGGTATTATAGTATTCATTGATACGATAAACAAAGTCGGTGTATTGAAATAATTCAATTAAAGCATTATTCAATGAATTTGACTAACCTGTGTACTAAACTGTGCGTTTTATAATTATGCATTTAACGTTTTAATTTAAACTGAAGTTATTACTTATAGAGCTTTTGACAGTTTCATGGTTTTGGACTGTAAAATTGCGAATTGGACTTTCGAGTGAATGTGACGTGATTTTGGCCGAGATTTTTGTAGACATTGTCTCGAACCAAGGATTCAACACGTGTGTATGGCGTCATTTTCAAAACGATTCGAGACAACAAACGTTGTTAAATAATCGAGTTTTGTAATACGCGATTAATTTGAGTTTTTGCTAGGTAATTACGTTTTAAGTCGAAAAGTTCTCCGATGCAATATCGGATAATCGTACTGGAGGACAATAAAATTTAATTTGGCGCATTTATCCCGGTTTAAATGCATAAAAGCGCGTAAATAGATTTTAACTTTTTACCCCCGTTTCAAGGTTAAAACCAATCTCGCGCTTCTGAAAAACGGTAAAAAAACAGTCATTTTACGCTTTTGGGTTTCACCTATATTATTGTGCTGATGTACGGCCACCAACTAAACGTTATATGTATATATTTTTTATTATATTCCGATCCGAACGTCGCGACACGAAGACACGCGAATAAATCTATTCGAATACTATTCCATGTAATAATATCGCAATAAGTCGCCCTCCCCTTCCGACCCGCCGTCCCTCATCCCCCTTTAGGATAAAATATCGAAGTCGTTAGAACGTAATAATACCACGAACGGGACGACACGACGCGAATAACGCGCGTATGGAAATCGGCGGATAATGCGTGATCAGACGATGATTTAACGTAAAAGTTACGTTATTAATAATATTTCGGATTTAATGACACATATTATTCCTATTAAGGATAACTTTAACAACGGCGCGGTCCGGGGGTAGGGGGAGGAACTTATGGTAATTCGGTTATAAATATGCATTCGAAGATGGGAACAAACTTATTGCCGTTCGTTCGACGATCGATCGACGCGACTCGTTAGACGACGTTTTAATGGACATAAATTACCGCGAAGTTCGCAGTAAAACCTACGACACACGACTCGTACGCGTAGTACGTTTTAAGGGTTGGGGGGGGAGCAAGAGGGGAGGGCACGCGTGTCGTACGCGTCGCGTTTTATTATGTCTTTATTATTTGCGCGAAACGTTTTACGCGCTCGAATCCCGAAAGGGTTGTCGAAATAATAATATTTTAACTGACAGTTTGTCGAAAACCAGTGTGTGTGTGTGTGTGTGTGTGAGTGTAGACAGTAGAGTCCGAACGAAATCGAGTTAAATAATTTCCAATTAATTGAGGATTCAAGAGAACAAATTATCATACATAGAACTATGCCAGTCAGTATTTTGCGAGATACATTATTATTTTGACGGCCGTGTGTACGTGATAAAATATCGGGTAAGAAAGGAAAAAAAAAAAATTAAAATCACTACGCCAATAATTTCGTTTTGGTCGGACCGAATTTTGCAATAGCTAATATCGAGTTTTTTATACAGAGATGGCAACGGTATCATATAGATATAATCGAAAATATTAATACTTTGATTCGATATTTGGTCGTGATCGATTATATTACTGTCCACTACGTAGTTTTTCCAAAAAAAAAAAAAAAAAATTAAAGAATTGAGAAATTCAAAAAATGACCACTATAGTCGGCACAATAGTGTGATTTTAATATTTTTTTTGTTTTTTCGTTAAATCGACGACCAGGACCTACTTTCGCAATGCTTTCGCCCGGATAGTATACTATTTTTTTTTTTACCACTGACACCCTTAGTTGTCGACACCCTGGGCAACCACCCCGTTCGTCCTACTCTTAGACCGACCCTGTGCAGTGGAAATAATTCTTTCGCGTCGAAATAATGAAAAAGTTTTTTTTTTTTTTTCAATGTTCAATAATTGTGCTCGTGTAGAACTGCTATCTACCAGAACTCGGACGCACGATGCGTTTCAAAACCGAACGCGATTAACACGTCATCTAATAATCATTATCGTTACCTTTAAGCGTTTTTCACATATTAATATTACAATAATTATATTCCAATTATGGATTTATCTGCCGAAGCGCTCGTTTGAATTTTAGGTTAGGTTATATGAATGCCAATATAATATTATGAATGAATTTGTACTGTAAGCTAATCCGGAGTCCGGAGTATGATAATTCGCTTGTTTGGTTTACTAATCGAGTTAGAGTGTGTGTTGAATCAAAATCATTTAGAAATTGATTTGTCAGTTATTCTGCGCTCATAATGTTGCCATATTATAATTAAACGTTGCAGCACACTGGAACGCTACTGAATATAAAATAATATTTCGGGATAACATTATTCAACGAACGCCAATCGAATTCACTCGTGGGTTATTGGTAAATGTGTAGCACACATAAATATTGTTTGGTTTTATTATTATTATTATTTAACTATTATTGACATTATTATTATTATTATTATTATACGTGTCATCGAGGATACAATCCAAATAATATCGCGAAATTTGCATTTTTAATAGAAAATTTTTTTTATCCCTCCCCTTTGTGTAACTCGTGTATTACTCGAGTCACATCGTTTTTTAATTAAATTTTGAATTGTGCTTTATTGGACCCCGTCTTTATTGAATTCCGTTTTATTTACTCAAATATAAATAACTAATAATGAAAAAAAAAAAAAAAAATGGTATCAGAAATTCGAAAACAAAATAATTTCTGAGAATTCAGATTAAAAAAAAAAATATATATACAATTTATTTGTTCAGACGAAAAAAATTAAACCGTGTTGGACGTGATCGACGGAATTATGTGATCTCGTTGGTTTGTTTAATAAGCCGCGTCAGTTATTGGTTTAATACGCCTAGCTTACACTTGTGTATCAAATAAGAGAGAGCCGTTTTTTTTTTATATTTTTTGTTGATTTTCATTTACTTTGGTGAATGCAATAAAATACAGTTACTCGTCAGATTTTATAATATTTTCAAACATACAATCAATGAATGCTATCATGAATTTTATGATTTTAAGTTTTTCGTTTTGCTAGACCATTTTAGATTCTGAACGAAATGAAGAAGCTAGTGTTTTTACAATGATGTTTATTTTTTTTTTTTCTGTGTACAACTTTTCGTATAGAAATACTTGTCCAAAAGTTTCGATCAATAACTTTTTGAAACCCGATTCGTCTCTAGATTGT